>CAIGRP010037678.1:0-32946 GCA_903798385.1 Fraxinus cuspidata
ATCCCAACCTCAGGCACAATCACACCAGCCACTCCTGATGTATCATCATCCAATATGTTCAACTTGTCCACCGCGTTGTCATTTTCGGATTCTATCAAATTCTCATCCCCAAAATCTTTCACGATTTGTTTCTCTACAGCAAGTTAAAAATTCAAGTGTCATAAACTCATTCGCAAAGCTCATTCTAGATTTACCCAATAGGGAAGATGAGTATATAATACTATCACACATTAACGTTCGGAAAAAAACAGGACATTCTATCAAATTTTCACAAACCAGATCCAAACCAACTAAACACATTACTCTTCGATCTGTACAAAAATTTTGAATTTTATCTTCCATTATTTCGATCCAAACCAACTAACATCATAGACGAACAAAAAAAAAAAGAGAAGCAAAGNAAAAACAGGACATTCTATCAAATTTTCACAAACCAGATCCAAACCAACTAAACACATTACTCTTCGATCTGTACAAAAATTTTGAATTTTATCTTCCATTATTTCGATCCAAACCAACTAACATCATAGACGAACAAAAAAAAAAAAAGAAGCAAAGATAACAATCCCCGGAAATATTTTGAACTAAACCAAGTAACACATTTAACAATCCCGAAAATATTTCGAACTAAACCAAGTAAATACATAAACTAACCGTGTCAAAGAAAAAAACACATTTTTACAAATGGATAATAACTTTGTCCGACATGATTTCGACCAGTTAAATATTGAGATGAAAAATTCAAGGGTTTTGCAGATCGAGAGAGTTTTCCAACAATTTCATGTGTGTCTAAAAGGATTCCGCCGATTTATTGCATGGTTTTCTCCGAGGCTGTACATGGCGAGGGGAAGAAAATGGGGGAAGAAAATGGGGGAAAGCTGCTTTTTGGGAAGAAATGGGGGAAAGCCGCTTTCCTTGATTTTCATTTCTATTGGGCCGAGCGGGTTTGGTTTAAATTTTTTTATCCACGTCCTTCTGTCAAATGGAGTGTAAGGGACAACGTAGAAAGAGCATTATGCAATTGCAATAAATAAAAAGCTTGGAACTGAAAATGTTGTAGTTTTTATTTATTTAATTTTTTAAAGTAAGCGTCTTGCCTTTTATTTAAAATGCAAAAAATATCAAAGCCGTGGGCTACCTCCAAAACCCTAAACCGGCATCTTCTCCCTCTCTCAAACAGCATCAATGGCGAAGCCATCTTTGGATGAAGAAACTGCAAAGAAAGTCATTCGCCAGGTATATACGTCTTTTTACTTTCTTTTCCTGCCGTTTTATTTGTGAATGCAAGAAAAAAATTGAACCTTTTTACTATTTGAATTTCTTTTATTTATTAATTTTTAATGTTGCAGGTAGAGTTTTATTTCAGTGACAGTAATCTTCCAAGAGATAAATTTCTCAAGAACACTATCAGTGAAAGTGATAATGGAAGTATCCTTTCCTGTATTAAGTCAGTTTTTGTATATGCAAATAAATGTCTCTTTAAAAGAAGCAATTTATTTATTGATTAAAATTGAAATTAAGTGATTTATTGTCAAAGTCGAGTATACAATAAGCAACTCTCTTTATTCTCTCTTTTAGTTATTTTTTTTTGACTTGCATATGTGCACAAAACACGTATATAAATCATACAGGAGTATACGTGTTTCTGTATGTTTGTGCTGTTTACGCCATTAATTTGAATTGATTCATTTTATACATAAAAATCTATTAATTTTTTGGGAAAGGGCTAATAGGATGTCCAACAGAAAGATCTTGTTCCCCCCAATAATGGAAGCATTTCTTTGTGTGTATAAGAATGTTATCAGTCTTTCTCGATTTACATTTTGTGCTATTGTTCCTTGGTTTAATATAATCAAATTTGTAATTGAACCTTATAATAGTATATGGTATTTACTGTGCAAGACCAGGGGCACAATTATCAAAGTATAGAACAATTTGCTTTTATGTTATATCTCGTGATTTGCGTTTCGTACCTTGCTTGGAGGTTGAATTTCTTGCAAGATTTCATTTTCCCTTGATTTGCGATAGAATCTATGTCTGTTAAAAGACCCTATTAGGAAACCTAATTGTTTCTTTTTGGTATTGAATTTTACCAAAATACTGGAGTTTTACTTAAAAATATTAACCTTTTATTTTCTTGGTACTTCTGAGCATTTGTTTTCTTAACTGGAAACTTTTAGTGGTTAGTTTGGCGTTGATATGCTCATTCTCTCGGATGAGAAGTCATCTGGGTCTGGGAGATGCAAAGCCAGAAGATGTCTCAGAAGACACAGTTAAATCTGTAGCTGAAACTTTGGGAACGTCAACTTTCCTTAAGGTTTCTGAAGATGGTGAGTTTTTCATAATTTAAACTTATCTAGAGGAATTGAAAAGACTTTTCCGTCATTTGAAGAATGCTATTTACGTAAATGAAAACTTGTTCCGTGCATTCATAGCTGTTTTATTTTTCAGGCAAAAAGGTTGGTAGAGTTACTGAGCTGGCAAAGCCGGAGGAGGTTATAGAGCAATTGGATGTCAGAACAATTGCTGCCTCACCACTGGAGTATGATTTGAAACTTGAAGACGTAGAATCATTCTTTAACAAGTATGCCAAGGTATGTGATACTCCAGTTTCATTTATTATTGACCATTGAGCAATCATTTTACCTATCTGAAGCTTAAAGTGTGCAGCATTTTACTTCATGGTTATGCATTTCCATAAGAAACAGACATCACAGGGAACTAAGGTTGCATGTCGTATCTAGAGTTGAGATATTAAATACTACAGTGTTTCCATGTAGAAATTGGACTTGTTTTAATTAAAAATCATCTTAAGCCTTGTAGAAATTTGATTTCAGTCAGTAGCACTATTTCATGATCTATCGCTAAAAATTTCAAATCATCTTTTGGCTTAGTAGGAGAGGATAAACTGTGTCGTGATTTCTAATTGAGTTTTTGTGTATCATTCTAGGTTAATAGTGTGAGGCTACCTCGACATGTTGCTGACAAAAGGTTGTTTTGCGGAACTGCCCTTATTGAGTTCTCCACCGAGGAAGATGCTGCAAATGTTTTGAAGCAAAGCTTGAGTTATGCAGGGGTTGAATTAGAACTGAAACAAAAGTAAGAATTAAGAAAGTATTTCCTAGGGTGTTGGTTGCTATATACATTCGTTTGCTTCTAATTACTCATTTAAGGAAAGTATTCAGAACGAACTCTGTCAGGTTCAGATTGATTATGGATGTTTCCATGGAATACCAAACTCTTCTAGTTTTTGTGCAAATTGTTAGCCAAACCAACAGCTTAGTTGTTATAATATTAATATATGTAGCAAGGGATTGGGCATGTAGGCATAAACTTGCTTATTTGTTTTCCTTCTAAGGTTTTTCTTTTTCTGCAGCCTTATGACGACATTTTAGGCATGATGAGGTTTGACAATTAGTAGTGGGGTGGGTATGTGTTGGGGGTGGGGGTTTGCCAAACTCCATATCACCGTTTTTTACTAGTAAGATTGCAAAAGCGTGGGATTTAGTGTGGTTTGCTTCTTGTTGGACTTTTTGATATTTTTCTTGAACTTTACACAAGCATTATTTCTCAGCTAAATGCCAGCATTTACTAGATTCGTGGTTTTCTGATTTAAATTCTGAGCCAATTTAAATTTTTCATGAAGTGTACGAAACATTATGTATACATTATTTTGTTCAATGTCAGAATGAAACCGCCTCCCTTTAATCATTTTACAATCTCATTCTAATGGTACTCATTGACTGCAAAATCATCTTAAGCAGTAAACACCCGTTTACTTGAATAATTCATATTTTCAAAAGCTTCATCTTGAAGCTCGATTCATGTCGTTATTTGTATATGCCTGCTAGTTTCACTCTGTTTCTCTCGATCTCGAGTTTCTCATGTGTGCTTATTAATTTTTCCTGGATTCAGAAAGGACTTTGACAAGGAAAGAGCTAAGCAAGAGGAAGAAGTTGAGAAAACTTATTCCCAAGTGGGTTTAAATAGTAAAAACAACAATTCCAATACTAGACCTGAGTGAGTATTATACTAAATAATATATGGTAATTGTTTTTAAAATTTCAATTATTATTGTTAATTTGATGGTTTTGATGATGGCAGCTATCCTGAAGGCTTAATTGTTGCTTTTAAACTGAAGAGTATCTCCTCTAAAGGTTCTGCAGAACAGAATGAGAATGATGAACCAGTGAACAACACAGGAGATGCCCCTAAAACAGATGAGGAACAGGATAAGCCACAGAATATCACTGAGGAGACTGAACAAAAGATGTCAGGAGATGTTAAAAATGAAGGAATCGATAAAGGCAATTCTGTGGGGGATGAAGAAAATGAAGAAGATGAGACTGGAGCAGGGAATGAGGTTCAGGAATCTAAAGGTGTTGACGAAGAGAAATTAGCTATTGCAGATTACAAGGACAATAAAGATGTTGTTCTGCGAGAGGACCTGAAAAGTATTTTCCTGAAGTTTGGCACTGTTAAGGTATTATATTAGTTCTCTTCTTTTTATTTGCTTGGGATATCATGAAGATACTTTCTTAGGAGTACTATTATGTTTGGACTCTATACATATTTCTATTCATAATTTATTTTATTGTTATCTTCTATTATCTTGCTAATTGAATCCTTATTGATTTATCCTGGCCTCCTTTTGGGTCTAAAGCGTGTTGTGCAACGTATTTTGAGATTCCTACCCAGTCCATTTCATGGTTAAACAGCGAATGCATTATTACATCATAGCTGGTTATCATTCCCTGTACTCTTTTTTCATCAATTTATCTTGTTTTGATTTCTTTTCCTTCCATTTGCATCACCTCGTGTAATTTGATTATTTATATAAGCAAACGTGCCGTGTTTAGAAGAAGTTTCTGCAATGCCACCTCTATTTAAGTGTAGCATTTTAAACTACATACTATAATGAATGTAATTTTTGGTATTATTTTTGTGATGCAGTTAATTATGAAATAATATCCTGAGATTATTAATGTGATTAATGTTAAATTTATCAGTGTTTATTTGCAGTCATGGTGGAAATATAGGTCCCAAGGAGGGGCATTTTATTTTTAGTTTTTAGTCTTTAAACCTTTTTCTTAAAAATATTGTAAATGGTGCTATTTATTCATGCTTGGAACCGTGTTTTCCTGGAATGTCTTATACGGAATTTTGTTTCCTAAATGTTAAGCATTCATGTTAATGCAACTTAATCAAACATTCAGTCTTTCAATATTCCCAATGTAGTTCATTGATTTCAAGATTGGATCAGAATCGGGATATGTGAGGTTTGAAGATGCTGGAGCTGCTCAGAAAGCACGTGCTGCTGCTGTGCTTGCTGAAGAAGGTGGTCTGATCGTGAAAAATTTTGTTGCCACTTTGGATCCCGTAACTGGTTAGTAGAAAGCTCTTGCTTTTCCTCCATTTCATTTTCTCGTCATTTTGTATTCATTGCACATAGATGATATGGATTTACATTTCTTAGTTACTTGCCAGATTGAAAATTGCTTTGAGTTTAGTTTAGATATCCTTGCTGTTCAGAATATTCCCCACTTAATCTGTAACTTTTGGTGGAAAAGTGATTACAATGAGCTTGTTTGACTAAGCATAAAAAGTTACTTCAAGTAAAATACTAAGAGCTTGTTTGAGCCTTATTTTTGGTGTTGAATGCATTTTGGAATAGCAGATTGATGGAGAATATGGTTAAAAAATGAGGAAAAGTTTTGGGTTTGCGTGTAATATTATTTTATTGAAGAATGAGTGGTTGAAAAGATGAGAGAAAAATGTATTTCGGAAAAAATGGGTATCAAACAAGGGCTAAGTTTTAAGTTAGAAATGAGCAGTTACTTATTTGGATACTAAGAGTTGCTTTTAGAAAATCTGTTTTTTTTATTTAAAAATAAGAAAGTAACATATCCAGTATAGTTTAGAAACAGAAAGTAACTTAAAAGTACTTATCCTTTAAAAGCTTACTAGCCAAACATGCTGTTGGGTTGCTAGAAACTTCACATCCCTGCTCTTTATTGCTCCGTATCACTGGTGCACGGATAGACATCGTAAGCCAACATATAGGCATGCTTTAATTGTTAATTAGCTAATACCTTATGCTTTGTTTCAATTCTCAATAGTTTCTTCAGTGCTCTATCAATTTTGATCACGGACAGGTTGTTTGGTTATTGTAGAATGTCTGTACAATGTGTAGTAAAATTGTTTCTTACGGAGCTGTGATTTCAGGGGATGCTGAGAGGGAATACTGGACTCTACTCCGTACTAATCAAGAGAAGCACCGTGACAATTTCAAGAGCAACTGTAGAAGGTACAAAACCAATGTTCTGTCTTCATTTCTTCTCCATTTAGGGATTGTGGGATATGTTTGAAACACACAAAAGACGTCAGGAAATTTTTTAGAAGGGGCCTTCTTCAGTAGTCAGATGAAAAACAGCCCACCTCTAAAATTTATCGTTTAAAGTGAATGAGTACGAAAAAATGGCAATGCTGTGAGGGCCGCAGGGGAGGTTGATGGGACCAGGAAGGGGATTAAGAAGTGAAAGGGTAACAGCATATCGACATTTTGAAAAATAAAGACTTTTGTACCTAATTTTAGGAAGGAAGATTTTTATTTATCATTTTTCCAATCGTGTATCTCCAACTTAGTCCTGATACAATTTCCACTTCATTACAGGGGAGGAAAGCACAACAGAGGAGGTAGGCATTTCAATGGAAAGCATTCTCGTTCTTCAGATTCTGCATCTTGTCCAAATAAAGTTCAGAAAGTTGCAGCAGTATGAGATTTGAACCTTCACCTGTGACCTTTAGTATAATGCCTCACCAATTTCGTGCCCTGTTCCCAACGTTCACCCTGTGGCTTGTGTCACTGGTTAATTTTTGCTTCTTACTAAACAGTACTGTATATTTTTTCTTTTCCTTTAAATAATTTTAGTAATGATGATTAATTTATGCAAGGATTGTTACTACTTCAGAAATCACATATTCCTTCTAGTTGTTGGTATTATACAGGCCCAAAAACACCAAGTAATTGCAGAAATTAAAGAACACAAATGGTTCGCCCTTAGGCTAGGCCTGAATGTTCATCTAAATTAGGGCTAATCACCTGTTGAGCATTCATTGAAGTGATTGTCGCTCTAATTCACTAGAAATTAGCAAAAATCAATACAAGTTCATCAATACAAATATCTTTGGGATTAAGCTCTCAGACCCAGAAGATCTCAAGAAACTTTTAAAGGATTACACAAAGTAACCAAAGGTTATTGCCTGAACAAAAGAACAGACTCATCACAAATATACTTTAATCAATATTAGATCTCACTAAAAACATCTAGAATTTAAGATTACATGGTGAAAACCAAAGATTTTCAAAGAGAATACTCATGAGGAGCATAAATAGAGAGAACCCTAAGAATAATCTAAAAGGCAGACGCAAATGAAAAGTCAAGCTAATAATACGAACAATCAAGAGCATCCAAAGGTTACAACCATTCCACATGTCATCATCTCAGCATTCAAAACAATATAATCAAAGTCGCACTTCAGTTAAAAACGCGAGAATACACAATGGAGATGGCATGTCGGGTTGCATTCAGAGTGAGTTGGACTCAACAGAATTTGGGCTGCATCATAGGGCCATCATTGGATTTTCAATTTGGGCTACATCATTAGGCTCAAAATTGTTAAGTAACCAATGTTTAACAATCTCCACATTGCTTGACATTTTGGGTTTCATAGCTGATTGGAGATTAATTCTTCCTTCAGTTTCATTTGCTCGATGTACCTGCAAAAACATTAGTTAGAAATAACATTTAGGAGATTCAAACAATCCCTAAATTTATACAAAGGAAGTATTTTTGTTCCCATATCCGCTGGATTACATCTAGTTGAAACCTTTTCAATTTTCATAATTTTCTTTTCTAAGATATCTCTTATAAAAAGAAATTTAACATCTCTATGTTTAGTTCAATAATGAAAGACAGGATTTTCTACTAAAATGTATAGCAAATTGACAGTTAGAAAATATAATAGCATTATTACCAGAAAAACCAATTTCATCCAACATGTTTTTTTAGCCAAATACCTTTCTTAACAACATCACTAGTTGCAATATATTCAATCTCTATTGAAGACAAGGCTACAATCTTTTGCAGATTTGATTTCCAGATTATGCATGTATCATTCAAAGTAAAAACATATGTAGAAATTGATTTTCTATTATCACAGCTACCAGCAAAGTCTGAATCAACAAAACCTTTCAATCTAATTCCAGTTTTACTCTTATTGAGAGTCTTAAGTTAGAAGTTCCTTTTAAGTATCTTAACAACTCTTTCATAGCTTCCCAATTATATTCACCAAGATTAGTCATATATCTACTTCAAACACTTGTAGCAAAAGCAAGATCATGTCTGGTATAGACCATTATATACATAACAGAGCCAACAATATTTGCATGAGGGACCCTCTCCATCCTATTCTTTTAGATTTCAGTTTTAGGACGTTGTTCTATTGAAAATTTAAAATGACTGTCAAGAGGTAAAGTGACATCTTTAGCATTTTGCATAGAAAATCTACTTAGTATTTTTGAAATATAAGACTGTTGTGTAAGAAACAAATTATAATCACTTATATTCCTAGAATCATTTTAGCTTCTGCTAAGTCTTTATTTCAAATTCCCATTTTAATTTTTGCTTAATGATGCTAATTTCAGTCATCACTCCCAGCAAGTAACATATTATCAACATATAGCAAAATATAATAAGAATCAGGACCTCCATTACCCTTATAGTAAAAACATGGATCATATTCACTTCTATTGAAATCAAGTCCTTTTATAAAAGTATCAAACTTGATATACTATTGTCTGGGGGCTTATTTCAAACCATAAAGTGATTTTGTAAACAACACACATAATTTTCTTTTCCTTTTTGTTCAAAACCTTTTGGTTGAATCATATAAATTTTCTCATCCAAATTCCCATGTAAGAATGCAGTTTTGACATCTAATTGTTCTAATTCAAATCAAATTGTGAAACAAGAGAATTTGACTACAGGAGATAAAATTTCATTGTAGTCAACTCTCTCTCTTTGGTTGAAGCCCTTAGCAACTAATCTGGCCTAAAACTCTACATTTTCGCTTTTTGAATCACCTTCTTTTATCTTGTAGATCCATTTACAATCAATAACATTTTTCCCTTTGGGTTTATTCATCAAGACCCGTGTCTTATTTTTAGTCAATAAAAGCATTTCATCTTTCATTGCAGTAAGCCAAAAACTTGCATGTTTTCCCTCAATGGATTTTTCATTTGAATTATGCTCATTATCCAAAAAATTCTTAACATTCAGAACTGTAACAAAATCAAAATCATTATATCTTTATGGTGGTCTTATTTCCCTTCTCACTTTGTCCCTTGCTACATGATAATCTTCTAAAGGATTTTTAGGTTGATCAAGTTCAAGTTCATTAACAGGTTCTGGCTCAATTTCTGGTCTAGTTTCATTATTCAGTTCCTGACCAAGCTCTACCTCAAACTGATAATCATTTCCAGATTTTAAATCTGTCTCAAAAAGTTTAGATTCTGTAAAAGTTTTGTTTGATCAGTTTCAGTTCTTGCTGTTCCTTTTTCTTTAATACAATGCATGTCTATCTCATTGAAGATAACATTTCTACTTATTATAACCCTATAACCTTATAACCTTTAACACATTCACCATAACCTAAGAAAATATCGTTAACAAATCTGGGCTCAAGTTTCCCTTCTGATGTACAAAGGCAGTACAACCAAAGATTTTTAGTTTAGAATAATCAACAGAATAACCATTCCAAACGTGATCAAGTGTATCATATTTTAAGGATTTGATAGGGCACTTATTTGTCAGAAAATAGGCAATTTTAACAGCTTCTCTCCAAAATAATTTTGGAAGGCCTGAACTCATCAGCATACATCTAACATTTTCTAACAAAGTCCTATTCAATCTTTCTGTAAGCCCATTCTGTTGTGGAGTATAGGTTACAATCCTATGTCTAAGAATCTCATTAGTTTTACAGAAGTTATCAAACACTTCATTACAAAATTCAAGGTCATTATCAGTTTTTAGTTCTTTAACACTTTTATTAACTTGATTTTCAATAAGGGTTTTCCATTTAGCAAAATTCTTGAAGGTGTCTGATTTATTTTTCAAAAGAATGATCCAACTTTTCTTTAAAAAATCATCAATAATGAGCAAGAAGTATTTAAAATCAGAATAAGTGCAAACAGTAGCTGGTCTCCACAGACCAGTATGCAAATAATCAAGAATAGATTTTGATTTATGAATACTAGTAGCAAAAGGCAATGTCTTTTACTTCCCATAAATGCAATGTTCACAAAATGACATTCTTTCAATCATTTCATCACTCAAAAGACCTTGTTTAAAAAGGATGTACAAATTCTTATCACTAATATGTCCAAGTCTCTTGGGTAGTTCAGATTTATCAGATTGGGAGACTGTTGTAGCAAGATAGTTATTCTGTAAAGTCAAAACTTTCAAGGTATGAATCCCATTTGATTTTTCAACATGGGTGACTTTGCAAAATCCTTTTGAAGTGTTAAAATACATTTATTTATAAAGGTACCAAAACCTTCATCATCAAGAGTACCTAAAGAGATTAACTTCCTCTTTAGATCATGAATGTATCTAATCTTATTCAAGGTCGTAACATTCTTATTTTTAAGTTCCAAAACAGTTTTACCAACTCCTATTATTTTGCAAGAAAAATCATTTCCCAATATTACTCGTCCTCCATTTGTTTCAAGAAAATCAATGAAGTATTCTTTATAAGGTGTCATATGAAAGTACACCCTGAATCAAGAATCCATTTTTAGCTCAAGATTTACAAGTCATATAAACCTGTCCATTAGTGGCTGCAGCTTCTTCTTAAGCTATAGCAGCTGATTCAAGAATCCGTTTTTAGGTAAAGATTGTCAAGTCATATAAACCTGTCTATTAGAGGCTGCGGCTTCTTCATAAGCTATAGCAGCTCCACATTTAGCTTTATCAGCATTTTAAATTCATCAATTCTCTTGTTACAATCTTTTATGAAATGACTCAATTTACCACAAAAATAACATTTCTTTCTTTTAGCCTTATTATTATTATTCTTATTGAAATTATGTTTGCCCTTTTTAAAATTTTCAGAATATTCCTTATGTTTTCCAAAACTTTTGTTTAAATGATTGTTATTGTTTCTTTGAAAAGAATTGTTTCCTTTCACACTGTAGCCAACTCCACTTGAGGATGTTTTTAACTCACTTTTAATTTCAAGTTCTCTATTCCTTAAGGAAGAAACAATAACAGCAACAGCAACATAAGTTCTTCCATATTCAAAAGCATTTTTCAAATCTTTATATTTATCAGGTAATGATGATAATAAGACTACATATTTTTTATCATCAGAAAGTGTTTTATCACTATTTGTGAGATCTTGAGAAAGTTTATTAAATTTGTCAATATTAGTTTCAAATTCACAGTTAAGATCAAACTTGAAGTTAAAAAATTGTTTTCTCATGTAACATTTATTGGGAAGTGTCTTGGTTTTGTAAAGAGATTCAAACTTTGTCCCAATTTCAGCTACAGTCTCTCCTACTTTTCTAATGACACTATCAGATAAATGCTAAAAGATAGTGCTCCATGCAGTTTTATCTTGTTCAGTTCTTTTATTATCAGTCATTTCTTCCCCACATGATTCATCAAGGGCTAAGCACATCTAAAATGTAGTAACAGAGCCTTCAACTTCTGACTCAAGACTAAAGTCTCCTTTTCCATTCCAGATTTCAACATCAACTTTAGTACTACCCATATTTAAACTTGAATAAACAATGAATACTTGACAGTTTTAAAACAGAGCAGAGTTTGATGTACAAAAAAAAAAGAGAGTAACAAACCAACTAATGTACACACACTGAGTGTTAAGGTACCTAAAATTTAATTTCACACAAATGTACACAGTTTTAAAAAACAGATAATAACCCAAACAACAGAATATGCAACTTTCGAAGGTAAGAGCTCAAAATAATCTTGAAGAAACCGTTAATCTTAGTCCCCTCAGATTCTAGGGTTTTCAAAAGAAACCTAGACAAAGGAAGATCCAAGAGTGTTTCAACCAATAGATGTAAGAAATCTGCAGATCGAAGGAAGATACAAGAAGTAGGGCTAGAAACTCATTACCAAAAATCTCAGATCAACAATGTAAAATAGTGAATACCAAAACTATTTTACTTTCTCCGCAAAAATAAAGATCCAACCCTTTCTAGTACAGATCCTTGAAGATCTAGGGTTCCGTTCGCCAAGAACACAAGAAAAATACCAAATCGAAGAAGTTTTATGAAGATCGAAGTGCTCTGATACCATTGTTGGTATTATACATGCTCCAAAAACACCTAGTAATTGCAGAAATTAAAGAACACAAGTGATTTTTCGCTCTTAGGCTCGAATGTTCTCCCAAATTAGGGTTAATCACCCGTTGAGCATTCACCGAAGTGATTATCTCTCCAATCCACTAGAAACTAGCAAAAACCAATACAAGTTCCTCAATACAAATATCCACAAAGGATTATGCCCTCAGACCTAAAAGTTTTCTCTCAAGAAACCCTCAACAGATTACACAAAGTAACCAAATGTTACTGCTCGAACAAAAGAACAGACTCACCACAAACACACTTTAATCAACACTAGATCTCACCAAGAACATCTAGAATCCAAGATTACAAGGTTAAAACCCAAGGTTTTTAGAGAGAATACGCAGAGAGAGCAGAAATAGAGGAAACCCTAAGAATAATCTCAAAGTCATACGTAAATGAAAAGTCAAACCAATAATACAAACAGTCAGAAGCATCCAACGGTCACAACCATTCCACATGGCATCATCTCAGCCTTGAAAAGAATATAACCAAACTCACTCTTCAGTTAAAAACACGAGATTACATAATGGAAATGGGCTACCGGGTTGCACTCAGAATGGGCTGGACTAAACAAAATTTGGGCTACATCATAGGACCATAATTGAATTTTTAGTTTGGGCTACATCATTGGGCCCAAAATTGTTAAGCAACCAATGTTTAACAGTTGTAATCCAAACCAAACTGAATATGCTCGTATTGAGACTCCCGTCTACCTTTTTGAAGGTAATCACCACTGGTCAAGAGTAAATTGCCTTGCAGCATAGATGAACTCGACTTTTAATAAACAAAGCATGATGTACTTGGGGTAGACCTTCAATAGCATAGAACAAGTCACACAAATTGTAAGAACCTGAAGTTTATGTAACCGGGTAATGCTTGCTCCAACCGATCATTCTTCGTTTAGGCTCTTGTTTGTAACAAGTGCAAAAAGATAGAGAATGTTAATTCGGGTCTTTGATAAACTGTCATAGTCTCGTTGTGGGTGGTACCACTTAGATTCGGTAAGGTGCTTAAGAACCTTAATTCAATCTCCCTCTTTCTCCCAAATGTGGTGATTGAAGTAATGATATGCAAATGTGAATAGAACAAGGAATATGAATCATATTTAAGATATTTTATTATTTATGCGCTGTTACAATGTTAGTGGTACTATATAATATTATTTTTCTTGAAAACAAGTACATGTGTCCATATACTATGTCTTGTTTGAATCTCGTTTAAAAAAAAAAATCATTATTCGTCAAATTCATTTTCAATCAAATATTCTTCTAATAAAATAATTTTGTACTTAAGCCTAATATTTTTCATACTTTTTGACTAGACACTCTTCAAAACATCATTACAAGATCTATTTTTTCAAAAGATGAGCTAGGCCTCGACGTCGGATGGATTGGTTCGGATATTTCAATATCTGAAATCATCAATTATGCTTATATATTCATAAATAGGACCATTCGGATCCTTTTAAGTACCGAAACCAAATTCAAACTCGAAATGTTGGTTCGAGTTTGAGTTCAATTTTATTCATACCTAATATACTAACTACTTGATAATATTTGTGCAATGGAGAAAATTCAGTTAAAATTTTTTCAAAAAGCAATATAGTAGAGACTAAAACTCACGAAAATTAAGAGAAAATTAAAAAAAAAATTGAATTACAGTTTGAAAAGAAATTATTTTTCTTAATAAATCTTATTCAATTTATGAGTGAGACATACTAGAGCCTATAATTTAAGTATGAACAATACTTAAATTTTTTTTATTCTTAAAATGATTTAACATAAAAAAATTAATTAGATATATCATTATATAATATCAAGAAATTGCAAACCACATATTAAATTCGTTTTGTTTAAATAAAAAATGACGAAATTATATTTTAAAAAAGAACCACAAACTCAATATCACCAAAAAGCTACACCACAACCCCAAGTTATTAATATGCCAAATTCAATAGCCATGTGATATAAAAATAAATTTAAACAATCACTTCAGATTATAAACAATGCAAAAAATGTAAAAAAAGCTCGAATTATAGAGAATGAACGCTTTGATTCATTAATTTACACAATACAATAATGCTATTTATCATTATGATAATAAAATATCGATGATGTGACAACTCATTATCCCATACATTTCTCTTTCTCTTTCTCGAGACCATGTCTTATCCCCCTCTCATAAAAATTGAACTACTTAATCTCATTATTCTATACAGATTGCAACATCACCGATGTTTTATTATCATGATGATAAATAATATTATTCTACACTATAACTCAACTTAAACTTTTGATTCATAGAAAACCCAAATGCAAATATTAACGTGTACTAACTTCTGAAATACAACAATCTAATGTGAAATGGGGGTAAAAAAAAGTAGTAGTGAGTCTTGATTTTCTAGGGTTGAGTTTTAGACAAATTAATTCCCATATTACAATTTTTAGGTTTTTTTTTACTCATTTTGTGAATTGTAAATAAAAAGTTACAAGAGAAATTAGTTCCATTGAGGTACTCACGATTCTGATTGAATCAAGAACCATTATGGACCTAGTTGGCTTCGATTCTTATTTTTTTTGGAATCCGACCAGAATCTCAATTTTGGTTCGACTACGATTTGAGAGATTCGTTTTCGATTAAGATGTCCAAGCAAAATATGAACTCGAACAGGGGCTACAAAAATTATTCTCCCTAAAATGAAGGTACACATGTCCACATTACACGACGCCCTTTTACTCAAATTCATCTCCCATCCAGCGCGACTTCAAATTTCCATAAACTCGACCTACCCACCAATCTCGCTCTCTCTCTCTCTCTCTCTCGTGTATGCATACACAACACACATCTGTATCTATTTATTCACCAACTCCTTACTGTTTCATTCTCTTCCAATAAACCCTAGATCTCCAAAATTGAAACCGTGGTTAATCAACAAAGTTACCAAAAACGCTTTAACTCGATATATTCCGTTTGCATTGGACTTTGATTCCGATTTTTGTTTGTGTACATTTGAGAATTTTGAATTTTGAAAATTTTTGGTAAGGAATGATGGAGATGCACAATGGAGGGCAGTAAAGTAGTTATCAACATTGTTGAAAGTAGTAGAGAGAACGGCAGCTCCAGCGATGGTCGCCCGCCGATTCCCAACCCTCTCGCAGCTGCCGCCGCCTACCAACACTGCCTGAGCTCTGGCAGCACACCGTCGCCGTGTTCAAAGTCTCTCCTTCGACACCCGTCTCTGGTATTTTCGATTCTCTCAAATTGCGTTAAAAAATTACTATTTTTATATTTTAATTATATTTATGAATAAATTGTTGCAATTGATTCCTCTAAAAAATCGTTGTATTTGGTAAATTATGCTCTTTTGAAGCTAGGAGATTTAATTATTAAAATGTTAATTTATTTCTGCAATCTTTAGTGGGTTGTAATTAGGATACTTTTATTATGTACCAACTAACTTTTACTGTTTCAACTTAATAAAAATACAACATAATTATAGTTGATTAAGTTAACAATGCTGTATAATCTTTTAGAGGGTGCATATATGAGTCATGGCGCTTCTTATCAGAATAAAAACATTTATGTTAATAGGGGATGGCCCAAGGCTTGATGATGCACAACCTTAGAGAGGTTACCGATTTATTTCAAAAAGCGTGAGGTATAGAGTTGTTGAAATTCCTTGAATTCTAACTAGGAATTTTGGGTTGGGGGGTGTGGACAACTTAGCTGATAAATTAGTTAAAAAAAAGAGAGATAACATCATGGAATGAGGTTTTGTGCTAGATAGAAGTGAGGCATTAATCTTAACAGTAAGTTAAGAATGTAAATATTTAATAACCTATATTTAAAAATAAAAATATAATGCTGATATCTATTCTTTTGCCTAATTAAAATCTTGATCTGTTGATTAAGGACTGTACTTAGATATACTTCCAATTGACTCCCAAACCGAACGTCATTAGATGTGATGTCTTATAGATATATAATTATTCATTTAACAGGGTAACATTTATATATATATCTGTTGTATACAGCTCTGGATAGAAATTCACTCCAAAATCGAATTTCATTAGATATGATATCTCATAGATATACAGCCCTTGTTTGAGCCCATTTTTTTGGGCAAAATGCATTGTTGAATAGTGTTTTATTGGAGAATGTGTGGTTAAAAAATAAGGAGAAGTTTTGGGTTTATGTATATAAATATTTTATAGGAGTGTGTGGTTGAAAATGAGTTTTTGAAAATATGGGAGCCAAACATAGGCATAATTTGTCATTTAATAGGATGATGCTTACATATATCTGTGGTATACGTCACTGGGTCTGTCCACTCTTTGGATTATGAATTGTGTATGAAAGAAAGAAACACGAAGGGTATACACGAGGTGCATGAAATACTCTCACCTAGTGTTCTAAACCATCATTTGAAACACTACTTTTATGTTATTGTATGATGATAACATTTTGACAAGAACTTTGGCAGGTGAAGACCAGGTCCTCCAATATTTCTGCTGAACCAAGACTGAATCTAGATGATAGTGAGATTGATTTCATTCCGATACTTCGTTCTGGTGCATGGTCAGACATTGGTATCCGCCCCAGCATGGAGGATGTCTATGTTTGTGCTGACAATCTGATTCTTGATTATGGGGTTAAAAAATCCAACGAAGGACCTAATGCATTCTATGGGGTAATTCTTCTTCTCTTACACAAGTATAGGTGGTTTCTTAACGCTGATTAAAATGATTATTGCTAGTGATTTCTCATATCTGCCTTTTATCATGAGTACTTGAAGTAGAACAAGGTTTCAATAAGTGATTGAATTGGTTCTTATGAGTTTGGCATACGGCTCCTTTTGAGAAATTTTAAGCAAGAACACTAGGCGTTTCTTAACTACTTTTTCTTATTTTCTGAAATTACTTGGAAGTACATTTTGCATTTCTGGCTTCATTTAGTTGCATTTGCTCTAGAACCATTTGTAGTCCAAGATGTTATGTTATAGTTCCAATTTACTGGCTGCATTCAAATATATAATCTAGGATTCAGAATGGGATATTTGAAGCAATAGAATTGTTTGATATGCCTTACTTTTTCTTTGTATCTGATAAGTGTGGCATTCAGTAGTACAATGTTTCCCTTGATTTTGCCAGGTTTTTGATGGACATGGAGGAAAGCATGCTGCTGACTTTGCATGTTACCATTTGCCAAGGTTCATTGTTAAGGATGAAGATTTCCCTAGGGAGATTGAGAGAGTTATTGCATCAGCATTTCTGCAAACGGATACTGCTTTTGCAGAAGCTTGTTCATTAGATGCTGATCTTGCTTCTGGTACCACTGCTTTGGCAGTTGTTGTAGTTGGAAGGTTAGAGTTCTTATAATTCCTTAAATATGAACTTGGTGGATGGACTCTTGCATCATTTCAATTCCAAAATTCCTTAACTTTAGAATATGGCGTATGGGAGGTCTAGCATTATCAATTTTGTGCTAAATGATGATATTATATTCATTATTCCCTTTTTATAGTTTCAAATGGTAATTTTTATTTTTTGAATTTGAAAGAATTCAGTAAGCCTGGACATGAACCGAATCAGAATTTGTAGGTAACTAGTAAGTGTAACCATCGAGTTCAAATTTAATTATGAAACTGCTTGGTTCATTCGGTTTGGTTTGGTTCGGTTCGGTTCGGTTCGATTTCATTCAATTCGTACCATAATTAATTTTTTTTAAGAGTTACAACACTACATTAATCTAACCAATGATATATTGAATCATAACTCTTACAAAAAAAAAAAAACCATAATCCAAATCTAAAAATATACAAATAAAAGTTATCTAATAAGATCTATTCACCAATGTATACAAATTATCAAAAAGTAAATAATAACGCTATTTATCTATCAAAAAAAATAATAATAATAACGCTAAAACATCGGTGATTACATCCCATTGATTCCTTTGCTTTAAGCTTTTAAATCTACATAAAAAGAATAAAATATAAAATAGAAATTGTAGAAATGAAATATTTGTTAAGTGTTAGTACTTATCAGTCATTTAATTTAATCATCCATTGCTTGACTTGTCACACTAAGAAACTCTACAAGGAATAATTGAATAAGTACAGTTAACAATCATAAATAAACTAAAATTTATCCAACTAATAAGATTGCTGTATCATTTGTGTTTGCATTTCTTCGGTAATGGTACCCACATGCTCTATTTCCCAATCAAGCAAAACATTGTTCAATAAGTTTCCCAATTGTCTCTCCTTTATGATTTGGAACAACATAAAAACTCAATATCATCTTATGCAATTTCCAACTTCTATCAATAAAGTGTGTTGTTACTATCATATAATTGATGTTTTGAATTGATGCCCAACAATTAATGGTTAAAGAAATCCTTTGCCTATTATTAAATTCAATCCTTAACGATTCCTTTGTTTCATAGTAAAGATGGAGCACATCTCTAACAATCGTTCTTTAAGAAGAAACCTCAAATCTAGGGGCAAATTTATCGCACAAATTCCTTAAAACCCACACTTTCTACAAAGGAAAAGTCAGTTCTTCAATAATAATCACCCTAACTAATGCTTTTCTACATTCTTCTTTATTAAACGTCGTAGCCGTAATACCATCATCATTGTTTTGTCAAGTATTGCATGCTTTTCATCAATCTTTGTGCTCTTATATGCAATTATGCATAACAAGCTTTTAAGTGCTTTCACATGCTAAAAGTTCCATTATTAGTATCAGCACTAAATGTTCTCCCACAATAATTTACATTTCTCTTTTTGTCCCTTAAGTATCTTATTGAAATGAGTCCATAGTTTTGACCTCTCATTAGGTTTTTTTTGCCTCCCATTCGAGAACCTATATAATAAGATTCCTGAATTAGCCTTTATACACCCACAATCTGGGTTTAAAAATGAAGTATGTAGAAATGCTTACGAATATAGGATTTGATGATGTGGTATGTGTGGATCTTGAGGAGCAAAGATGAATTTATGTGTGGATCTTGAGGAGCAAAGATGAATTTATGACTTGTGAGGGGAGCGGCTGAAAACGAGGACAACATGTAAACCTAAATGACAAAACGAGTGAGCGTTAGGTGAATTGTGAAGTGAAGTTGGGTTTAGACTAAAATTTGTAAGAAAAAAATATTTTTGGCTCAAGTTGGGCTTGGCCCTTGAGAGTTGGAGACTTGGGTATTTATAGACTTAATTAGTTAATTGATAAATTTATTTTAAAAAAATTAAAATAATTCGGCTTATTTAATATAAAAAAAATAAAAAAAATTAGGGAAATTCGGTTCTTATTCGATTCTTCGTTTCTTAGTCTAGAACCAAGAACCAAACTAAATCTGTTGATTCTTCTATTACCCATTCGGGTATTTAACCTAAGAAGAACTGCTTAGTTTTGTTCGGTTTGAGTTCGATTTGGTTAGTAAGTTTTGTTTAACCCCAGGCATAATCCAAGAACTAGTCAAGTTACAAACTCTGAATTGTTGTGTATTGTGCTGCACATTTGAGACTTCCCAAGTAATACCAGCCTTCGAAAAATAATGTTGGTTGATTAGAGCATTGTTAAAAGATGTGTGTTTCTTGATTATAGTTCTAACAGAATTTTAAGACTAAAATGCTTCGTGAAAGACGAGAATATCTGAATTTTGTCTTTAGACAGTTAAAACTTGACATCAGGTTGCAATACTCAGACAATTACAGTTCAAGAATTTGTTGCCTTTTTTTCCTCGAAGAAATGTAAGAAAATTTGAGTTAAGAATTGTAAAGTCTATTTTCCTTTGGAATGTGGTGCACCATATCTGACTTGTTTACATTGGTAATTTCGCTTGAGACAGCTCACTAGTGGTGGCAAATGCTGGAGATTGCAGAGCAGTACTATGTCGTCGTGGTAAAGCAATTGAGATGTCAAGGGATCACAAACCTGTTTGTTCGAGAGAAAGAAGGCGTATAGAAGCATCTGGAGGATACGTTTATGATGGATATCTCAATGGACAGCTAAATGTTGCTCGTGCTTTAGGAGATTGGCACATGGAAGGATTGAAACACATGGATGGTGGACCACTTAGTGCAGAGCCTGAATTAATGAGCACAAAACTAACACCTGAAGATGAGTTCCTCATCTTAGGCTGTGATGGTGTATGGGAAGTTTTCATGAGTCAAAATGCTGTTGACTTTGCCCGTCGAAGATTGCAAGAACACAACGATCCAGTGAAGTGTAGTGAGGATCTTGTTAACGAGGCTTTGAAGAGAAAGAGTGGAGACAATTTAGCTGTGGTTGTAGTGTGTTTTCAACAACAACCGCCTCCAAACTTGGTTGCTCCTCGCGGACGGGTACACAGGAGCGTTTCAGCCGAAGGTTTGAAGGAGTTACAAAGCTTCTTGGATAGCCTAGAAAATTGAGATGGACATGAAGGTTTTTTCTTCCTCTTCGTAATTTCTTTCCGTTGCTTAATCTTTACATGTCATTCTCATTGATGTTGAGTTAGGAGAGGATGTATTGTCCAACTGTAACACATGCGGCTCTGATTTTTTTAGGTTTCTTTTTTCTCCTTCAGATTTTCTCTGTTTCCCTGTGACATTCTAACTAATGTTAACATTGGCTTTGCTATAGTGCATATGATCTTTTGCAAGAATCATTAAATCTTGTTTACCTACTTTGCATTAATTAGACATAATTTGGAAGGAGCCTTGATACAAATGCTCCTCCAATTATTGATTATTGCAAGTAGTCGTGCATTTTATTTCCGAAACAGCGAAAGTAAAATATATTATTTGAAATATTTGTAAATGTTATGACATGTTTATCAAGGTGAACTCCTACTAGGAAATTTTAGATTGTCTAAAGGTTGCAACTTATCTACGGGCGTTGGTATAAAACATTTTAAATTTTTGGATGGTTCCTCCTATCTGTAAGTGGCACCTAAATTATGCATATATCTATGCAAGATAGAGATATGCATTTAAAGACATGTTTGATACGATCAGATACACAAATTTTTATATATTTCTCTCTTTTAGTTTGTTCATTAAAACGTAATGAATATACCATAAGATCTTAAAATCCCCACTAGATTTTATGATCTAATTTTCTTGTTACCCCATTTTTTCACTAAATGAAAAGATGGGAATTTCGATATTTTAAAGGTTAAGTAATTCATAAGATCATAACATTTTTATTTCATAAACTTGTGTTGCTGCTTATTCAAGAATGCACCATTTTGATGAAATGATTGGTGCATCTTCAAGAAGCATTGTTACTTCATCTTCTGGTAGTGTGATCATAACCACTCGGCTGAATGTAATCCCTGCCGCCTGCTGGTGGCGGCCGGATCAATATCTGCCCTTCTCCGATGGCTGGTTCAATGTAATACGAGACACCAAGTGGCCTTGCATTGTTTTCCAAAAAGGTACCCGTCCTCTATATTGACATAAATGAGATCATAACCGTTCATCCATGGTGGATTCTGCCAATTTCTTGCTTTCAACCACTCGATCAAGTCCATAATCCTGTCAGCGTCCATTTTTAACAACTTCCTTTATAGCATTTGCAGCTTTACATAATTCATGGCCTTCTATACCATCTCCATTCACCTTGCTGCGTTTCCAGAAAAGTCCAGTCAAGGTCTAGCACTTTTCTCATGTCTAAACATATAGACATGTTGGTTAAACCACCTTGCATTCCCTTCACTGTGCCGACAAGCAACCAAAATATGGCAGCCAGGGCCTCAAATGGTGTCCAGCTTGAGTCATCCGATGCAATTTGGGTAATGCGGCTAATAACCATTTCATCTTCAAAACTTAATGTTATGGTTACTTGTTTCATGTCAAAAACTGGAGCTGGCTTCTCTATAAACGACTTGTAGTGCTCAATCAATTCCACGTAAGTTTCGTGGTTTGTGTTCGTGTTGGCCAGTGTGTCAGCCCATGGTTTCATAAGCATTGTGGCGCAGGGAGGATCTGAAAGCAGGTGAGTGCAGCTCAATACAATTGCTATTCCACCTTCTTCAAATTCAGTAACCAGCCAATATGGAAGGAAAATGAATGGAATCACATAAGAATATGCAAATTTTAGATTACTGGATGTTTAGACTTGCCATTTTTGTTGGATCTGTACGTGTGAATACTGATTATATTGCTCACTTAACTTTTGACTGCAGTATCAGTGAATTCTTTTTATTGGGCCGTTCTAATTCTGTACTCTCATTCATGTTTACATGAAACTTGAGATATTCGGTTCAATTGTGTAACCGTAACCTTAACATAAAAGATCGACCAAAAATACGGCTTGTGGAACATCTCCTTCCAATGAACAAATTTAAGCTCCTTTTCCCTTTCCAAAATCAGCAGCCACTTCTTGACACTGCCTTTCACCCTTGCCTCCACTATTCTCATGCCGGCACCATTGCACTTGATCGTCCAGTGGTCTTCTAGGGTCTTCAATAATCGTCCTGTAATAATAGGAAAAGCAGAAAGCATTTCAGCATTTGCCTTTCTAAGTTTCATAGTAAGCTCTCTGGGATTCCTCTCCACCAGAGATCCGTAATTGAGAACAATGTGAAGGTAATTGCGTTCCATAACGCGATCTAGAACTGACAGACGGCAGAATTCTCCACTTTGCACGGCTTTTGGGCTGATAACCGTTCATTTACAGATAAACGTAACTTCAGCCTTGGAGGAAAATCTTTAGTCTTCTTACTGTACATATTCTTAGGCCTATGCAAAATACAGATGCACTGTTTGTGTAGTATGATTTATGGGAAAGGGGAAAACAAACCCGTAATTGCTGGAGAATGTAGTTTTCAAGACTATTTTGGCAGTTAGCAGAATTTAATTTTATGACCAGTGCGTGTTTAACCGGTTGATGAAACCAGGAAACGAGAGAAAATGCTAAATTGGTTAATTGTCAATGTTAACTGCTTCAGAACACTCCCTGGTGCAACAAGAAAGTGTAACGTATGGAAATAGATTAATGAAACGATCATTGATTTAGACAAATACTTAATAAAAAATTTCCAGAAAAACCAATATTTCGGTGGCAGTTATCAACACACAATGATAAGTGCATTTTTCTACACTTATTAAGGCCATATTACTAAGCTTTTGTGTTGTTTTATTATTGTATTTTACTTAACTTAGGTTAATTTGATCTTATTTCAGTTTTGGATCCATTTCTAAGCAATTGGAAAAGAAAGAAGGATAAATCGGCCAATTGATGGAAGTTTGGGGATAAATAACATTGCACTTGATCGTCCAGTGGTCTTCTAGGGTCTTCAATAATCGTCCTGTAATAATAGGAAAAGCAGAAAGCATTTCAGCATTTGCCTCTCTAAGTTTCATAGTAAGCTCTCTGGGATTCCTCTCCACCAGAGATCCGTAATTGAGAACAACGTGAAGGTAATTGCGTTCCATGACGCGATCTAGAACTGACAGACGGCAGAATTCTCCACTTTGCACGGCTTTTGGGCTGATAACCGTTCATTTACAGATAAACGTAACTTCAGCCATGGAGGAAAATCTTTAGTCTTCTTACTGTACATATTCTTAGGCCAATGCAAAATATAGATGCACTGTTTGTAGAGTATGATTTATGGGAAAGAGGAAAACGAACCCGTATTTGCTGGAGAATGTAGTTTTCAAGACTATTTTGGCAGTTAGCAGAATTTAATTTTATGACCAGTGCGTGTTTAACCGTTTGATGAAACCAGGAAACGAGAGAAAATGCTAAAATGGTTAATTGTCAATGTTAACTGCTTCAGATCACTCCCTGGTGCAACAAGAAAGTGTAACGTATGGAAATAGATTAATGAAACGATCATTGATTTAGACAAATAAATACTTAGTAAAAAATTTCCAGAAAAGCCAATATTTCGGTGGCAGTTATCAACACACGACATGACATCTTTGACACGCATCTACATGTCCAATACGTGTTGAAAACCAACACTCCACTCTAGACACATATCTCTAAAGTGTATGACTGACATTTCGCTCTGGACACGTGTCTCTTAAAGTGTCAGATTACGTGTTAAACATCTAAACTCCACTCTAAAAACAATATCAGCAATGACATGTATCACCATTACCAGCATTCCTGTTGGTCATACATATTCAAATTTATCGTAGCATGCTGAAAAGACCCACAAAGTACCAAATAATGCTCCAAGTTTTAAGCTTAGATAGCATGATTTTCTAACAGTACAATTTTAGTTCAATATGGGAGGAATATAGGAGAAAAAAGGCATGTTTTTTTGCATCAACTCTCGGCAATCTCCTTCACTTGCTATCCTTGGATCAACAGGCTTTCCTTCAACGAACAAATATTTTTGTGAACACACAACATGACATCTCTGACACACATCTACGTGTCTAATACGTGTTGAAAACCAACACTCCACTCTAGACACATATCTTTAAAGTGTATGACTGACATTTCGCTCTGGACACGTGTCTCTTAAAGTGTCAGATTACGTGTTAAACATCTAAACTCCACTCTAAAAACAATATCAAGCTATAAACAATATCAACAATGACATGTATTACCATTACCAGCATTCCTGTTGGTCATATATATTCAAATTTATCGTATAATGCTCCAAGTTTTAAACAGATAGCATGATTTTCTAACAGTACAATTTTAGTTCAATATGGGAGGAATATAGGAGAAAAAAGGCATGTTTTTTTGCATCAACTCTCGGCAATCTCCTTCACTTGCTATCCTTGGATCAACAGGCTTTCCTTCAGAAAGGATTAAACCCTGTTTTATACGTCCCAGTCGTCTCGAAAATAGAACTTGCTCCGAAACAACTGGCAGCCGAATAGATTGATATTCTTGAAGAGCTGAATTTAGACTCCCCACCCCCCACTTCTCAAGGCATTTGCCCAAGACGGCAGCATCTAATATCGACATGTTTGTACTTCTCAAACCATGAGGAGTCGTTGGGTGAGCTGCATCTCCAATCAAAACCACGTTGTCCCAAAAGATTTGATCAAGAGGCTCACTATCGTATATGACATTCAAGAATGGTTCCTCTGTTTCTTGTATTACCTTAAACAATTCGGGGACCCAAACCTTCTCTGCTGCCTCGTGCATCTTCTTGATCATGTCGCTGCTAACTTTCATGGTAACCGAGTTTCCCTGAGTTGAAGCATCAAAAAGTACATTGAGAAAAAACAGCTCCTATCTAAATATAAATCACCCATTTTGCATTTTCAAATAAGCCATTGTACAAGTTTTTAGCTCCCTGCGTCAAACCCTTACCCATCAAAACATATTCGTGGCATGTTTGGTAAATGGATTAAACAACACAGGACACTGTTAAAAAAAGAAGCTCAAATCTTGTCCTCGTACTATCCAATGCGGTTTAATACAATGCACAAAACATGCTACTTGGATAGGTTTGGTAAGAAAATGCAATGCAGAATAGGCTTCCCCGTCAATCTCTAAAGTGTCAAATGGAACTTGATCCAGGGGCTTTTCCTACTATCTCTACTATCCACCGTAGTCTACCAAACATGGAATTAAAGTTCAATGGGTTAGAGTCAGGAATCAATTAGGGAAAAGAGATTTCCGTTTATTATGTTAAACTCAAAGCATATAATTAAATGGGTAAAACTGAAGGAAAGAACATACCTTAAGTTCCGGCTCGGGTTTATTAACGTACCAAATCCAATTAATTCTTTTATTCAAGAGCTCATAAAAAACACTGTGGCCTCCTGAACCCAGGTCAAAATATAAGCATCCACCTAGATCAGGGTATGCCTTCTTAAGCCCAAGAATGGTTTCAGAGTTCTCATTATCTGAAAAATCGAGGACCCCTCTCCAAGCACAATAACCTGAATACCTACCATAAAAGTTATATAATTACAAGAACAGCATCACTTTAATTTTAATTTGGATTAAAAACATAAGGATATCTAAGTTCTATTCAACCACCTCAGTTTAAGGTCAGGAAGGAAACTCTGTCGAATTGAAGAAAGACAACCATCGGCTGCACAAAGCAAATCGCCAATAATATCAATTGTATCGCCTGTTTGAAGAACTTTGGTTCTCACTTTAACGAAGGATTTGTCATCAGAAATAGAAAAGGAGATGAACAGATGTCCCCACAAAACAATCCCCTGTGGTAATGCCTTGTACAGAAGGCTATGGAGGTCGGACCAATATGCTGCTCTAAAATTGAAGTTCTCATCTCTTGTCAGCGTCCAGCTGATTTTATTGTTTCCATCTGTAGCTTGGTTCTGCAATTAAACAAGAATGTTTACAGTGGAAAACATAGAAACTCCTATTTTATTCGAAGTCAATGAAAGGTCTTTGATCCCAAGAGTGCATTTGGCTTAATCAATTAGGAAACAACAAATATAAGCTACTAACGAAAAGATGGCTCTTTTTCCACTTCCTCTTGCTTGGAAATTGTGAGACAGAAAAAGAGCATTGAAAACTCCTATCAGTTTATTTAGAAAAAAGCACTGCCCCTAAAAGGATCTTTTTGTACATAAAAAATATGGCATAACTGGCTCCCTACTGATGAAAAGGTACAACATTGAATGAGAGTAAGCCTAGCTTCAAAATTTCAATATCTCTGGAACAAATTTTATAGAAAGGATCCATTGCCAAAGAAGCTTGGGCATTTGGACATTTTTCAATACCAGGTATCATTGCTGTCCCCTTACTTCACTAAGCCCATTATGCACTTTCAGTTTTGGAGGTTTTCTGACAGAGGTTGTAAACCAGGTTTTGAACAATCTATCATCCCCCTTCTTATATTCTGGTTCTTCTGGATTGCGAGAAATAATTCCAAACATTCTAGTACCAAAATGAAAGCTGAAAGAGTTATCAAAAAAGTAGAGTATTATATGAAAACGGTATATGGGAATGCAGGCCTAATACTGGGAGCCAGAGAAATAATCCAAACAAAAAGTAGCCAACAACCGATAGTGGTTTATTGGAAGAAATCAAGTATGGAGATTTTGAAGTAGAACGATGATGGAAGCTATAAAGGTGCTTATGATCTCACCTCACAGCAGCAGGGGGTGGCGTAATCAGAAATAATTAAGGGGATGTAGTGCTGGCATTTTATGAGTTTTATGGATCATGCTCCAGCTTAGAAGTAGAACCGGAGCTCTAATAACTGGGTTAAGGTTATATGTTCAACATGGAATATGCTCAGTTTGGGCTGAGGTGGATTCTCAGTCTTCAATACAACTGATAAGTAAAAAATTTTCAAGGACCTTGTCAAAATAGTATAACTTGGTGGAGCTTCATTATTGGTGGGAAGGGTGGATGTCTCCTTCTAACATATTTGGAGAGAGGGGATAAAGTGGCGGACTAATTAGCTAACGCTGGCAATAAAGAGAAATCATTCATACTGCTACAAGCTAGAGACCTTAATGAGGAAGTTACTGGGTTGATTCAAATAGACAAATGGGGAGTTACCAATTTGACATTTAGATAGGTTCTCATAGTATTTTTATTTTTATTATTTTTAAAATTTGTTGTTATAATTTGTGTGAATAATATAGGTACTTGATGTAAACCTGAGGAGGTAAGGTTTATATGTCCCCTTCCGTGTAGTAATGTTCATATCAATATACTAGGGCAAGGGACAATGCCAACAAAGAAAGAAAAAATAATCTTGGTCAGCAATTGCTCCTTGACATGATCAAATATATTATACATATATAAATCCAAATCTTCTCATAAGTGTTTGAAATTCTTAACAAAATGAGCAAAGGCCATCAGTTGCAGAATTCTATACAGTCACTGAGTGCATCAAGTGTTCGCTTCCACTTATGGTAGGATATAAATATATCAGCTGAATCTGTCTTTCTACTTCAAAATGTATGCAAATAAGCAATTATACAAACCAATAACAATATAGAAGATAAAAACAAGTCTAGCTTCTAGAAGAGGATAACTTTCAGGATGATAAATTCCACCACCACATGTAGGCAGTGTCAACTGTAATCTATTGTGCAGGAATTCGACCAATATTTAAAAGCTAGAATTCTAACTTTTGTCAAGATCTACAAGTGAAGGGACAGTCTGAGACAGACAGTTTTTAAGGGCTGTAAGCCTCCGGAAAGGTAACTAAAGTATGCAAAATGCTCATCAAGCCAAACGGAAACTTTAAGGGGCTTGATTGCAAGACCCTCCCATTGAGCACAAATGAAAGTCGGCCTTGGTGATCCAACTACCGCTTTTTCGTAGCATTCATTCAGTTTTTACTCTCTACTTCACTGTTCAGAATAAAATATCAACAATAAAAAGTTGTAGAATTGCTTAGAGAAATCATAATTGCCAATTACTTCGATGAAATTGTTAATTTTTTGAAATTATAATTATAATTAAAGATTCTAGAGACAATCGGTAAATTGATGACCCAATGCACAGCACTGAACTATCTATGCTTCTCATTTTCATTTTTATACATCAGGAACTAAACTACATCATTATTCCAAATAGGACTTAACAACACATTTGTTATGCACTACCTTTATACACCATGTTATCAAATAAATATACAAGACTATTGATTCTTGATATTCTATAAAAAACAAAGAAGAAAGTTACTGAACAATAGACTTCAATGCTATCGGATTCAATTGTCAACTCCCCTTATCAGAAGTAGGATTGACTAGCGATTCGAACAAAATGAAATGAGAATATAATACAGGTCATTGCTGCATTAATAATTCCAAGAAAAAAAATAATAATTACTTGATCAATGTTGAGGGGCAGGGTAGTCATTTGAAGAAGCAGGGGTTGTTGAAGCCATGACTGGATGATTTTCTGAGCCAAAGGGTCGAGTCCAAGGCCGGCCCCGGTGGCGCTACCAGTAGGAGGAGAGCGTGTCTTTTCCAGCACCACCACATCCCATCCTGCTGCAATCAGTGCGTGCGCGCAGGATATCCCTGCTATGCTGCCTCCCACCACCACAGCCTTCTTCTTCCTCTTCTCCTCCATCTCTCTCTCTCTCTCTGTTGGGTGTTACTTGAATTTGGGTGAAGTGGCAACTAGAGGAAAACAGGAATCATCTATCATTATTCCTAGTGCAAGAGGAGAAAATATCTTGCTTTTCTTTTCTCATTTTTATTTTTCCCTTTTTTTCTGGACAATATTTTGTTTTTGGTTCAAAGCCAAGCTTTTTTTTATGGTTCCAAACTGTTACGTTTTTCTCCATAATTAGGGTTCAAATTTATTTCATCGTCCCCCTCATGAGGGAGAATTAATAATCTAGGAAGAAAATATACAAGTCTACAGGTTTGATTAAAATCCTTTGCAATCTCCCACTTGGACTATATGTGTTACCTTATATTTGTATATTAAACATAACTTTATGAGTACTCATAATTTTGATATCATTATTGAATGCATCCCCAAACAATTCGGTTCATCAATCATATCAACATAGGATTAAAGCGATTTTTGCTACTTATATCGTAACTAAACCCATCAATGGTCATGTATATTGACATAACTGAATGACATGAATCAAGCATGGATATGTAGCATGGAAATTACATATGATGTGATCTTAACATGCATATTTTCAACTGGTCCACCTTAATACCTTAGTGAGATCATTTTCAAATGAGTTCAGAGATAATAAATTAAAAACTTTATAATCAAAAGTGACTTTAACCATGAATCATATCCAAAATAACAGTACATGTGTCTAATATGAAAAACACAGAAATATAAACTCCCATTGAAACTAGATATCTTCAAAAGATATTAGTGTGCTCAAGAAAGACCTTGTGTATCAATCCCTTAGTAAGCGGATCCGTAACAATGGAATTTGTCCCGATATGCTCTATTGACACTCGTCCACTCTGAACTCTTTCTTTAACAATCAGGAACTTGATCTCTATATGTTTTGACTTTGTCAAGCTCCTATTGTTATTGGAATATAGTAGTGCTGATTTATTGTTACAAAATAATTTGAGTGGTCTTTCTATATTGTCCACAATGTGCAGCCCAGTGTCAAAATTTCGCATTCATATTCCATGATTTGATGTTTTATAACATGCTATAAACTCCGCTGCCATGGTGGAAGTAGCTATGAGTGCCTGCTTAGCACTCTTCCATGAAACAACACCTTCAACAAGCAGGTAGATATGGCCTGAAGTGGATCTCCTACTATATTGGCATCTCGTGAAATCGGAATCAAAATAACCTATGATTTATAACTGATCCGATCTCCTGTATGTGAACATGTAGTCCTTTGTTATCCGTAAATACCGGATGACCCGTTTGGCTCTACTTTCCAACGATCCATTCCTGGTTTACTTAAATATCTCTCTAGTATCCCAACAATGTACGCTATATCCGGACGCCTATAAACTTGAGAATATATCAGACTCCATATAGCTGAAGAATAAGGAATCTTCTGTACTTCTTTAATTTTCAAGTAATTTTTGGGGCAGTGACTTAAACTGAACTTGTCTCCTTTAGCCACAAGGGTGTCACCTGGTTTACAATCTTGCATGCTATATCTTTTAAGAACCCTTTTGATGTAGCTCTTTTGTGATAATCCAAGAATACCTCGAGAACGATCCGGGTGTATCTGAATTTTTAATACAAAAGAGGTGTTATCAAGATCTTTCATCTTAAAATTCCTTATTAGAAATCTCTTGGTTTCGTGCAATAAGCTTATATCGTTGCGTCAAGCAATATGTCATCGACATATAAAATCAGAAAAATATACTTGCTCCCACTGAACTTGTGGTATGTACATCTCAAAATCATACGAGATGATCACTTGATGAAACTTGTAATACCATTGATGAGAGGCCTGTTTAATTCCATAGATGAATTTCTTTAGTTTACAAACTATTTGCTTTGCATCATCCGGAACAAAGTTTTCTGGTTGTACCATATAGATTGTTTCATCAAATGTCTACCATATTGATTGTTACGATATTGTACACTTGCGATATAAAAAAACGCAACAAGTTTTTAGCGCTATTGTCGGGGACTATTTATTTTTTGTCTTAGTTTACTTTATTTTTAACTGTTATTTGATTTGATTTTCTTTTCTTTTATTAAAAACAAAAGTGTTCGTTGTATGCTTCGAACATAAGGCGACGATCTTGAACCATTTGACTTGGAGATAGAACATACTTTCAGACGAGACGCAAGAAACATAAACAAAAACAGCAACATCAAATGCCTGACAATTAAAATATTCATATTTCTACTTAACCAATTGGACAAGTGGCCGCAAGAGTAGCGACGCCACCGGATCAGCAGCATGAGCTAGGGGAAATAAACGAATGAGACTTGCGAGGCTCAATATTCTTAACGCCCATAGCCACACCAGTACGTTTCAGATAACACATAGGTATAAAGCCCGTAAATAATTTTCAAATAAGGGTTGAGTGGATTAATTTGATGAGCAATACTCTCTAATTCTACGGGGTTACCTCATGAAAATCTGAACACACATATCTCCCGATTTCTCAGAAATTGTCAGAACTTCCACTCTCCAGGGGTTAATGAAGATGTTATTAAGTTGCGACTATTTTCATATACACTTAGAGATTCTGCGAGTGGATATCAGTAGAACAAACCTTGGATTTATTTGAGTCAATTGCTACTACATATTTAATGTTTTCATCTGAAAGAATGGTACAACTGAGAGCATCTGGGATGTATAAATTAGATAGCACAACATCTACAAATGCCCAGATAACAACTTTGATAAAGCAGGTGAGATATTGGTGAAATCACAAACAAGATGGGCACATGCGGTGATGAGTGGTCCACCGTGCGTAAATTGTGGAACTAACCATTTGACAGAAAACTATATGTCTATGGGCTTTCCCGAGGAACAAGTCAACTTCATTCAGAATGGCTCCCGCAATTTTAACCCACATTCACAAACATATAACTCAGGATAGAGACAACACATGAACTTCAGATGGTCAGATAATCCGTAAGGGAATGGTTCAAATAATGCCCAGCAAGAAAAGCAACCAAGTTTGTGGGAGATGTTCGGTCAGTATATGCAGAAAACAGACAAGGTGTTCCAATAAATTGACACAAATTTTCAGAATCAATGTTCAATTAGTATATGCAGAAAATAGACAAAGTGTTCCAGCAAATTGTCACAAATCTTCAAAATCAGCAGGCATCGATCAAGAAGTTGGAGACACAAATTGGTCAGATAGCTCAACAACTTGTAAAACGCCCACAAAGGACATTGTCAGGCAATACAATGATAAATCCAAAGGAACAAGCGCAAGCTATTACAACTAGAAGTGAAATACAATTATCAAAGATATATGTGAAGAGGCCAGACAGAAAAGACAAAGTGATAGAAGTTGAAGAAGCGCATAAAGAGGAAAAAGATGCACCAGTTGTAAAAGATGGGGAAGTGAGAGAAGAAAAATCTACAGTAAGAGCACAAAGTCCCATAAAAGCTTATGTGTTACCAATTCCCTTTCCTCAAAAGTTACAGAAAAAGAAGTTAGACAAGCAATTTGCCAA
>CAIGRP010037679.1:0-60391 GCA_903798385.1 Fraxinus cuspidata
AGGGTTTTACCAAAGAAATGAGAGAAATGAGGGAAAATTGGATGATTTTTGAGTTAAAATCTGAATGACAATTTTGTCTTTTTATAGATTAAAACTTTTTGAGTTTTTTTTTTTTAAATTTTGGGTCAAAGGCCCTTTGTCCAAAATAATTGTCCTACTCGGCTGTTTGGCCAAATTTCCCTTTTTTTCTATTCCAAAACCCAGAAAAATAGACAATTAGAGCGAGTGAGTCTCTGAGCTGCGTGAATAATCCAGGGTTTGAATTATTTTGGGTTTCTTCAACTTAAGCCCATATATAATTTAATTCGGTCGGATTTTAGCAACGTTCAAAAAATGTTGCCAAAAGTGAAACTTTTCGCAACATTAAAAAAACGTTGCAAAAAGAGAAATTTTTCGTAACAGTCAATGAACGTTGCAAAATGCTATATTTTAAGAGTTTTAGTAACATGCACGAACGTTGCTATAGAACCAAATTTTAACAAAGTTTAAAAAACGTAGCAAAATATGAAATTTTTCGAAACATTCAAAAAACGTTGCAAAAAGTGAAATTTTTCGCAACTGTCAATGAACATTGCAAAATGCTATAATTTAAGAGTTTTAGCAACATGCACTGAACATTGCTATAAAACCAAATTTTAACACCGTTTAAAAAAAGTTGCAAAAAATGAAACTTTTCACAACATTTAAAAAACATTGCAAAATGCGATATTGACAACATTCATTTAAAAAACGTTGCCAAAACTCAATTATGTTAATCAATGACAACATTCATTTATTAAAATGTTGCGATATACCCCTCTAACAACATTCAATTAATAAATGTTACCTTTTTAATGTTGCAAAATGTCATTTTTGTTACAGTGTACGAGGATGTTTCACGTAGAATAAATTCAAAAGATAACAAATGAATGTCAACATATAAGGAGTTCATGGCTTGCAAATCTTTGCAACTAGAATGAAATCTTTTACCTAAAGAGTTACGAAGTTCCAACAATTGTAAGAAATGAAAACTTGACGAAGTTGACATTAGTCAAAAAGTGGATTAATAAAAGCTGTTTTTGAATCGATTTGATTTATTTTATGAAAATACTTCTTCTAGTTAGAAGTATTTTTAGAGAAATATGGTCAAGTGTGATTTTTTCTAAATGCACTTGTAGATTAAGAAACGCTTTTAAAAAATATTTTTCAAACAAAAATTAAAAAAACTTCCTCCAAAAATTTTTCTACAAAAAACATGTCAAATGGGCTCTAAATATTCATTCACTGTGACAATCCTGTTGAGTTATATTAATGCCTTAATTATTTTAGCCATTTGAAAATTGAACCTATTTACATCTCAAGAATTACAATAATGCTCCTCGAACATGGCAAATGACAGTGTGGGAGTTGACAAGGTGGGGTGGCAGGGTGGGATTAGGTGCTATATTTTTTTAAACCGTCCAATCATGTATTGACATATGTTATCTTTTGTCATTGACTCCGTCATTGAGCTCATTACTATAGCAAGATTGCAAAAATTATGTCCTTAGTGTACCTGATAAAAAATGTTTCACGTAATTATAGTTACTAATTAAAATGACGTTTTCAATACCTAACTGACGTAAAATCATGACGTATAATTACCTCTTGATATTATATTCCGTGCATTGTCATATACGGATCAAATGACAACATTAATTACAACATTATAAATTTACCTTTTTGATTGATACAACGTGACCCTCAAGCAATAATCAATAGAAAATCAAACACGTAAAAATCAATAAACTTGTCAATTTCAAGTCCCTCAAGACTTGGGTGCCAGCTCTTTGGAAAATGATTGATTGAAACTTGTAAAAAAGGCTCACATTTTTCTCTCCACAAATTGAAAGTTTATATTACTTTTTCATTTGTTTCTTTTGTCATTTACTTTAAATCATTTCCTGAAACATCTCTAACGACTACATGAGAAAAGTTCTTTATTTCTTAAATGATATCTTACTCTTTTTCTTTTTCTCTTCTCTTCTCTTCTCTTCTTTTCTTTTCTTTTCTTTTCTTTTTTTTTTTGTTGGAAAAAGGTTTAAAGACGTTTGATTATCATATTGAGTTATAATTCCCCGAATTTGATTCAAACGAGAATCCAAACGCAGAAGATGAAAAGATCTTGACCGAAAACATTTTTCATATTTTTTGTCAAATTAAAATTGATGTCTATGTACTAATCTAAATTCGAAATTAAAAAATGGGAACACATAACGATGCGATGTCTACATATTATAAATTATATTTCAACGTATATAATGTTTCCACGACTTGTCATTTACCTACTAATTAATTATTAAGTGTCGCCATAATTATTTAATTAAAGTTTTAATCGTCATTTGCCAGACGGCTGGTGCTTCAATTATTTATTTATTAAAATTGTAAAAGCGTGTCCATCCAAAAGCGATCCTTTTAATAGGGCAGAAAGCGTGTCACGGATCTATTTCTGTGCGCAATGATACCTAACATACTATACTTTTTTGTTTTTAGTTTTGTCGAATTTCTATTCAGTTCAACAAGTTAATTTTTTTTTTTTTTTTTTTGAGGAATAAATGTATGGAGATAATTTAGTTATGAACTTATGCAACATTGACAAATTTTTGTTTAATACATATTATTTTAACTTTTTGTAATTGATATAGTCGAAGCCTGGACATTTAATTGAGATTTAAGTTCAAATGTCTAATGTTTGGATTAAAAGCATTTGGTAAATATCACGTTATTAAATATAGAAACTATAGTAAAAATAAAATGATTTACAATTTACTTCTTTTAATAAAGTTGACTTTTAAAAATAATACGTCAAAACTCATTAGGATGTTAAAACGAGTAAAACAGCCAGCATAGTCATTTTAGCTCGTCTGGCTGGCATATTTTTTGTATATTTAATTACTTTGGAAACATAAAAAAATGAAAATTTAACGTGGCCTACTTGAGTTAATACTTATTAGACACCCACTTTAACACCTTTATTTTCCAATGTTATCCCCTTCACCAAACACATACAATTTAAATAAATAAGTAAAATTCCTTCTAAATGTGTTAAATAAGATAATTCAACGATGTATCATGGCATACAAAGTTCTAAATCAAGTATTTTCATCATTTGTTTATAGGAGTTGTACATATATTAAGTCTTTAATGAAAAAAATAAATCCGACGTGTTTGTAAAAATATATTAATAAATAAATTTATTTCATCTCTAATTTGTAATCTCTTCATATATCAATATATTTTTTTCGGAGGTAAGATTATGAAAAAACATAAAAATGTAATGAATGTAATAATTAATAACTTTAAAAGGTGATTTTGTGAGGGGCCACAATGGTAATTCTATGATAATTTTATTTTTGCCTTAAAAAATTACAATGTAAAGTAATTTGGTAGTATAAGATTATCTCTAATGGGTTCACTTCAAATGTGTCTCGATGTATAAAACAAGAAATAATGTTGGAGGTTTTGGCTCGACTTTGTCCGTTCCATTGTCACTCTTTTTGTGAATGGAAGACGTTATTGTCAAAATTAAATAAAAAGATTTTTTCTATAGTTCATAATTAATTTAGTAATTTAGTTTTTCCCTTAATTTCATTTTTGTAGCTTTCCGATCTTCTACTCGTATCTAACTATTGGTCCAGATACCACACTAAATAAGTCGGTGGATCATTGGTTTGATTATGTTGTGACATTTTTCAATGCAATGCACGAAAGTAAACAGGTCCTTGTAATCACAATGCTTTATATGGTCCATTCACTTTTGATTTATTTTTGAGGATCGAATTCCATCAAAATCATAGACTATTCGTTAAATTTTTTTTCCTAATTACTTGAGCATGTTATAGTCTCAATTTCAACTTCCCGATCCAAGGCACATAACTTGTTCACTTGACATCTATTTGGTTTAGCTAATAAAAATTGATAAAAATTTAAGTCAAATTTCAAATTGGAATCCACAATTTTTACCAACTTTTCAACTACTCGTTTTATCAACTTTTACAAAAATTTATTGAAATTTTGATTTTTAGCTAAACCAAACATATGCTTAATCTTTGGCAAATCCAAGTGACGTTTCAAGTCCTTCTTTGATATATTACGTGGATATATAAGCAACTTAGTACTTTGTAAATGATCTAGAAATACAATCAACTTAATAGTTTGTACATTACTATATACCAATTTGATGATAGACACAAATAAGAGATTTGAGAATATACTCTGAACGGTTCACACCCGATCATCTTTATGAAATTAAAAAATTATGTCCTATTCACATGACATTTTATTCTTGTTAGATATAAAATCTAGACAAATAAGCACTTCAGATCGTTAGATATTAGATGATGACGAAAAAAATAAGACATTTGAGAGCCCATTTTGATCAATGCCACAAGTAACCATATATAAAAACTCTAAGATGCAACAATTTAAAGTAAAATTGTCACTTTCAAATGCCTCATAATTCTTCACTGTCCCTCCAAACTTTATTGTAAAAAGAAGATTCCTCTACAAGTTTAATAGTGTATTTCCATTAGTTATCTGTTTCTTTTGTCATTTAGCTTGAATTATTTTTCATGCAACAAATCCAAGGGATATGTTGGAAAAGGACTTCATTTTGTTTTTTTAACTAATGTCATGTTTTCTTAACATTGGACAATGGATATAGAATTCAACTTCAAGAACAATGATAGCTCATGTACCTTTATTTTGAGTTGGTGAAAGGATATTGGCTTAACCTTCAATGAAGAAAGTGCACAAAAAAAGTAATTTTCTCTTCTATTGGCATCTAATTATTATATTGTGTCGAGAGTCTCTCAATGAATAAAAAAAGTTCTTAATTGGGTATGAAAATTTTGATTTCGTCATTTAGATATAAGATCAAAATTGTAAATCCAACAATCTATTATATTATTTAAAAAAAAATCTAGCATATCAAATATTCGTTACTTGGAAAATGTATTCATTCTCTTGTTTCTTGCTCTTTTGTCCACAAGAAAACAATTTTTGAGAATTTAAGCAATAAAAGGAAGTATGACTTTGCCCCAAAAGTTTTCTTTCTTTAAATTTAATCTATTGGCCCTTTTATGAACAAGAAATGTAAAAAATGTATTTAGGGTTATACACTTATTAGTATTGAAGAAGTGTATTTAGAGCCTGTTTGATAGCACGAAATTTTCTAGGAAAGTTGTAATTCATTTTCCATTTTTCACCTTTTAGGCTGTTTGGTAGACTAAATTTTCCATGAAATTCATTTTCCACCCTTACCTCATTTTCCACCCAATTTTTGGTTTTCAAGGAAAATCAATTCTCACCGTGAGAATTGATTTTCCAGGCTACTTTTTTTTTATTTTGGTAATTGGAACAAATTCTATTTCCAATTGTAACAAATTATATACCTTTAATTGACAATTTTCATTAAAAATAAAGTCAAACGAATACCAAAAGATCCAAAATTTCAATATTTTCACGTGGAAAATTATATTAACCAAACACAATTAATTCTCAATAAAATGAATTTTAGGCAATTCAATTTCCTGAAATTCATTTTCTTTCCACCCAAATTTTATCATTGCAATCAAATAGACCCTTAGGGCGTCTCTTTGACCCAAAAAGATTAGAAGAAGAATTATGTGGCTGCAATTCGTAATGCAATATGCACAATGATTAACCACTACGAATTTATAATATATTGAAAAGTTTTCAAGTTAAGAAAAAGTAAAATTTATTAAGCAAAATAATTTTTCCACTATGGTAGTCTAGAGGACGTCTTTTATGAGTGATTGAATATAACTTGACTTCATTAAGTCCCCGGTTTGGATAAAAAGCGGATTTTTTTAATTAAATTTTGATAAAAGTTGATAAAATATATAATTAAAAGATTAATAAAAATTGTGGATCTCATGAAATGTATGATTTGATATTAATTTGAAAAAAAATGAATTTTTAAAAAATGAGAGTAAAATATGAGCTAAAATAGAGGTGGCAATTTACCCCGTTCCGCCTTGAAAAGGGTAAAAAAACTAGTCCCGAACAGGTTGGCGGGCGGGGCGCCCCGTCTCGGGGCATGGGGCGGGGCTGGGTGAGGGTGCCCTGCCCCCCAAGAAAAAAAATTAATAAATTATAAAAAAAAAAAAACTGAAGAAACAAAAAAAAAAAAAAAAAATTTTAACGGGGCGGGAAACGTGCCCCGAACTCGCCCCGTTGCCAACACTAAGCTAAATATGGTGACCTTTTGGTAATTGAAGTGAATAGACACGATAAAATTATCAATTTTCATTTATCATTTACGATTCAATCAAATTTTACATGACAAACTTGTTATGGTATCCAATGTGGAAATAGATCAAATAAAAATATTATCCAAATGGGTCTGTTTCGACAGAATATGACTGTCATGGTGAAAGGAAATCCCAATTGTAATCTACTTATTCTTATTTTCTCTCTTTTTAATTATATATATATAAAAAACCAATTAGATTGGTTCATGCAATATCATATATTCTGCTTATGGTTGGGTGCTGTTTGGGATAAAAAAGAAAGTGCTTCCTTTGACATTTTTAATCAACTTTTAATTGGAGAATATTTTCTCTGATTTCTTTCATTTTGGAAGATGACATCCACAAAAGTGGTAATATATAAATTTATAGTAGAAATTGGAATTAAAAAAGTATTTATAGACAAAAATTAATTCAGAAATATTAAGACTATATTATAATTTTTTAATCTCTCTTTACCTTTTTAAAAAATTGCGAACTACACGATTAGCATTCCGTATGTTCGTACGCTAGAAGACACTGCTTTTTTTTTTTTTCTTGCTCGAGATATAATAATAATTGGAAGAAGAAAAAAACTTCGTAAATGTTTAGCATGTGAGGTAGTAACTGAGTGCCGTACTTATTTTTTGGAGCCTTTACATGTTTAAGTTAAAACATGAAAAGTAAAAGAGTAACGGAAAAGGACGAAGTTGATAAGAAGAAAAGCTACGATTAAATGATAAAAAAAAAATACATTAGATACTTATAATTATTAGCAACTAATAAAATGATCTAAATGTTAATTTGACAAAATTTTCTATTATACCAACCGTCCTTTAAATTTTTAATACACTTCTTTCAAATATTAAAATAATTAAGAATTTTATTATTAAAATAAAAAAGAATTTGAAGTAATAAATTAATTAGTAAATATGGAAAATTATCAGAATTTATTATGACAATTTATTTCTACTCATTAGTAGTAACAGACTTGTGAGTAAAAATTTTTAAGTTAAAAGTCCCAGGCAACCAAAACACTGTAAATTTGTATATTATACAGTATGATGACATCATTGACAGGGTGAAAATATACACAAGGTGAAAGCACAAACAGAAATGCACAAGGTACACCTCTAAAAATTGCGTGGAAGACTGCCTCCAACAGCCACTTGGTCAAATAAATACTCGAAAATCTCTTTATCCGACGCCCACCACGGCGGACACAACAACCCCTCCGCCGTCGAGTCAACCACCGCCAGTTCATTCCTCGTCTCGGACGATTCATATGTTCCTTCCAGACTCGGCAACTCAATTATCTCATCCAGCTCATCTGCTGTACTAGTAGTAGGCGATGACACACTCTCAGAAGACGAAGAAGGATAAGACGACAATGAGCTGAGCTCCTCCATTGCCGCCGCCTTAGCCGCCGCCGCTTGGATGTCCGTCGGTGAAAGTGAAGCTGGACGAGGCAACGATTCACTAAGTTGAGGGAAATTAAGAATCGCCGAGTTACCCTTTATACTTAGCGCCGCCACATCATGAGCTCTAGCAGCCATTTCAGCCGTCGGGTAAGTACCGAGCCATATACGTGATTTTTTACGCGGCTGTCGAATTTCGGAGACCCATTTTCCCCAGCTCCGCATTCTCACACCCCGATAAACCGGATGTTTACTCCCACTCTCACTCCCCCTCTTCTTACACCTTTTTTGCATGGACTCGGGCGGTGACTCAGAACTCGGTGGTGAATCCGCCATTGGGAGCTTATTAGAGAAATATTCTTTTGGAGAGTGCAATGAGAATTGAATGCATTTAAGTTGAGTTGGTTGCACAGATATGTGGTGTGAAGCAAATTGTGAAGCAAAAACACAAGAAAGAAAGAGACAAATATCAAAGTATACGTTTGTGAGTGATAGTGACAGGCAGGCAGATGGAGTTATTATATTGGATTGGATAAATCACAAATTATTACTACTCTAATAATACACCTTATTCGCACCAAGTTGGCATCTCTTATTTCGACTTTGCTGTCTCAAATACTGTGTCAAGTAATACTATTTAGTACTATTGATATTAAAGCCCGTCAAGTAAGTGACGTTAACGTGACAATAAATGAGGAGTAAATTTAAATAAATTACTTAATTGTACATTTCATTGATTCTATTACATAGATCCATCTAAACTAGTGTAGAGGCTCGACTATTGTTGATTCTTAGTAATAGAAACATCAAAAATTATTTTTAAAATCAATACGTTACATTAACTCAAATATCATAAAAAGGTCAAGAGTCATATCGGAGTTGAACCACTTGTACAAATATGTAAAAACAAATTTTTTTTTGTCTTGAATAAATCAGTTTTAAGTTTAGGAGTGCCATTTTTATTTTTTATTTTTTTTGGTCTGTTTGAAGTAGTGCTTTCTCAAATTTATAAGTTGGTTAAAAATCATTTTTATCTTTATATTTTGGAAAACTCTCAACTTTTATTCACTTTTTATTTATTCAATCCGTAGAATTCACTCCTTATAATTTGCAGAAATTGTATCAAACATACGCTTCTTAGATTAACAAGCATGACTAAAAAAAAAATTGTTTACCAACTTGTGATAATTGTAGTTTAAGAATAAAAGCTTGTTATTCAAATTTAGACTAGGTCTATACATAAATAAAATTAAAAGGCAAGCCACAATTACAATTTCTTGTAGTTTTTTACATTGTGCTCACCTTTCAACATTAAAATTTTATTTTTATTCTTTTAAATTTAACTTAAGGTCGGTTCGAATCCACCTTCCAAGTCTAAATTTGTTTTTTTCTTTCATTATTAATAAAACGGGCCACCTTTAATGTTTATTTAAAAATTTGAAATGATGTAGTTTTGTCTAAGATTGATTAAGATAAATATTGGTGTCCAATCTTGATTAAAGAATTTGGGTCACCTATTGTACGAAGAAAGGTCCCAATACTTTATTTATGTACCCACCACACAAAATAATAAATATCGCTCTTTGCTACTCTCCAACATCCACGTATATAGATGCCCGTTGGGATGGGGTGCTTGTATTCAAATTTGTCGTCTCCACTTGCACATGTAGCTTGTATAGGTCATATTATGTAATATTAAGCCCTGTTTGATAGTTAAAATCAAATTTTTAGTGAATTCCGATAAAAGTCATATCACTACTACTATAAAAAGGAGGATGGCCAAAGCACCATTCATTTTTGCACCTTCCATTTCACACTTAAACTGGTTCGTCATTGTTCATTAACTGGTTGTGCACCGTTCATCCATAAATATCTCTCCACAGTTCATTAAATATCTATCGCAGATCACTTCTCTATTCATTTTCTTCCCATTCGCTTCTTTACTGCTGGAATTGCAAACACAGTTCGAGTTCGCACGACAAGCAAAGTCAACCGTGCGATTATCAGAAAGCAACGTCGTCGAATTAGTTCAGAAACTCCAACAACTCCAGATCATTTTTGTCACATTAGTTTTCATACTTAACCTCTTTTCAACTGGTTTGTTAATAGTTTCCTTTTCATTTTTTGTGTCAGTAGTGTTAAAATTGAGAGGAGAAAGTTCCGGGGCGTGGGAAAAAAAAACAAAATTCCCACAATTGTTGACTTTGAATGTCGGAAAAAAAAAAAAAAAAGGGTCCGTACACTGCGGACACTAGTGTTCTCACACCATGCCCCTGGTGTCAGCGGTGTGCGAACACCATACTCCGCCACCGCGGACACCACACTCCGCACTGTACAAAGATTATTTTATTATTTTTTTTTTTAAATTGAGAGGAGAAAATTCCGGAGTGTGGAAGAAAAAATAAATTCTCACAATTGTTGACTTTGAATGTTAGCAAAAAAAAAGGGGTCTGAACTGCGCGGACACTAGTGTCCGCGGTGTGCCTGGTGTCCGCACACATGCCCTTCGTGTTCGCGGTGTGTGGATGGTGTCCGCACACGATGCCCCTAGTGTCCGCGGTGTGCAGTGTCCGCATAGCGCGGACATCACACTCCACATAGTACGGAGATATTATTATTATTATTATTATTATTATTATTATTATTATTATTATTATTATTTTGTGCGTAGTGTTAAAATTGAGAGGAGAAAAATTCTGAAGTGTGAAAAAAAAAACCAAAATTCCCACAATTGTTGACTAGAAGCACGTCTAGAAATTAAAATGGTCTTTGAATATATTATGTGATGCTAAATTAAATCAGACAAATTTAGTCTTTTTGTTTGTTAATTTATTTCTTTTATACAAATGTGTGTGGAAATTTTAGAATACAATTTTCCATCCAATCTTAGCATTCAAGACGTTAATATTACCTTAAAAATAATACTACCCGTGCATTGCACGGGGCAAAAACTAGTATAATTTAAAAGTTGAAAAAAAAATTGTGGGTTCCATGAGATGTGTGATTAAATTAATTGTTGACTTTAACTTCGATTTTTATCAAAAATTTAAATCACATCAAAGCTAAATATTTAAACGGCATAAAATATTTTATAATTCTTAATTGTTTGTGGTTTTGGCACTTAAAACATTTATGATTTCGTGTTTTTATTCTGTAAATGCGCTGAACTTTTATTCTTGATTACATTTTCACAGGTACAAATGTGTAAAAGGAATGGTATTGAGAAATTAGGTAGAGATGTATATAACTATTGTTATGATTGCAAAAATTTAAATTATACCGCTATATAAAAATTATTTGGACCTATTAATATCTCAAAACAAAAAAAGAAATGTGTTTTTATTTTGTTTATGTTCATATTAAAATCTCTTTATTTATGTTAGAAATTTAAATCATATCTACAACCAAAACTAGATGCAAACATCCTAAATTAAAATAATCAAAAGCCTAGGATCTACATCATGCTAGAATATTAGGATTCACGGATTCGGATTATATATCTAGATCCATTATAAACAGTTGTTTATTGTTGAGGAATTACTACGACAATCGATCACGTACCGATGAACACGAACGAATATGTGCAGTTTGTGATCTTCCTCAACCAAATCGCCTTATTTCCTTAATGTGACCTTCGTCTCTCTTTCAGATGGGGAGAAGAGAAACTATGTATAATTTGGTATGTTGGGGACTATAATAAAAAAATGTCTTTATATATTGCTTAATTAGTGTTCCCATAATCCCCTTATTATAACAAATTGGTATCTACTCAATTAGCCCATATTTATTAAATAGCTAATATAATTGAATTAAATATGTTGCCATTAAATAAAAAAATCATTTGTTTTTCTAACCTCCTAAATATTTATGAAAACTTGCCATTAAATAGAAAAACCATTGGTTTTCCTAACCTCCAAAATATTTAGGAACAATCTCTCACTTGGTTACATATTATTCCTAAAACAATTATATTACAAATTCCTCAAGCGCGCATCTGTATGCTATTTATCCTTAGACTTTTCTTTAAACAATTTGGTCCATCTTATATATTAATAATGGAACCACCGCGACTTTTATCACAATACAGTCGTGATTAAACCACGATGATCACTATACTAATACGCTTAATGACATAAATCAAATATGAATGAGTAGCATGGAAATTACATGAAATGTGATCTCAGACATGCCTATTTCCAACTTGTTCTTCTTTATTCTTTAGTGAGATCATTCCAAAGTCCACAGTGCAACGCGAACATTGCACATAGAAAACACAAGCAAGCTCAGAAATATAATCATAAATCATCAATTTTATTCTGCAGAAAATCAAACAATCTAATGTCTAGAGCAAACATATAGTACATAAAAAATGACTCCCACTAAACCAAGGTATCCTCAGAAATAACGCCTATGTGAGTAGTGTGCTCATGAAAGACCTTAGGAGTTAATCCTTTGGTTAATGGGTCCGCTAGCATGGGATCTGTACCTATATGTTCAATGGAAATATTTCTATCCTGAACTCTCTCTTTAACAACTAGAAACTTGATATCAATAAACTTCGACTTCGTCGAGCTCATGTTATTGTTGCAGTAAAGCACTACCGAGTTGTTGTCACAGTAAATCTTTAATGGTTTGTCAATGCCATTTACCACTCGCAGCCCAGTGAAAAAGTTCCGTAGCCATATCCCATTTTTGGATGCTTCATAACAAGCAATGAACTCCGCAGCCATGGTTGAAGAAGCTATGAGAGTCTGCTTAGCAGACTTCCATGAGATAGCTCCTTCAGCCAACATAAAGATGTAGCCTGATGTGGAACGTCTGCTATCTTGGCATCCCGTAAAATCGGAGTCAAAGAACCTGATGACCTCTAAACTGTCATCCCGAATAAGTGAGCATGTAGTCTTTTGTTCTCCTCAAATAACGCATCATGCGTTTGGCTGCCTTCCAATGCTGCATGCCTGGATCACTCAAATATCTGCCCAAAACTCCCATTATAAATGCTATGTCAGGACGAGTACAAACTAGAGTGTACATTAGACTCCCTACTATTAACGCATATGGAATCTTCTGCATCTCTTTTCTTTCAAAATCATTATTGGGGTACTGTTTGAGACTAAACTTGTCTCCTTTAGCGATGGGCGTGTCTCCTGATTTACAATCTTTCATGCTGAATCTACTCAAAACCTTATCGACATAGCTCTTATGTGACAACCAAGGATACTTCGAGAACGATCTCTTAGTATCTGAATACCTAATACAAAAGAAGCATCCCCAAGATCTTTCATCTCGAATTTCTTTGTAAAAAAATTCTTAATTTCATGCAGCAAGCCTATATCGCTACTAGCGAGAATAATATTATCGACATATAATACCAAGAAGATATATTTACTCCCACAGAACTTGTGATATATGCAGTCATCGACAACATTCACCTCAAAACCGTATGAGTTGATGACTTGATGGAACTTGTGATACCATTGACGGGAAGCATGTTTGAGACTATAGATGAATCTTCAACTTGCAGACCATAGACTTTGGATCTCCCAATACAAAGTTTTCTGGATGTGCTATGCAAATCATCTCGTCAATGTCTTAATTGAGAAACTCAGTCTTGACATCCATTTGATGTAGCTCCATATCAAAATGAGCCACCAGTGCCATTATTGTTCTAAAAGAGTTTTTCGAAGACACTAGAGAGAAAGTCTCTTTGTAGTCTATACCTTCCTTTTGAGAAAAGCCTTTAGTGACTAGACGAGCTTTATATATCTCGACATTGCCATTCGCATCCCTCTTAGTTTTAAATATCCATTTACAACCAATGAGCTTCACACCTTTAGGCAACTCAACGAGATCCCAAACGTCATTGTCTTCCATAGACTTCATCTCATCCTTCAGTCATCAATCCACTTTTGAGAGTTAGAACTGCGCATGGCTTGATGGAAGTTGATCAGGTCATCCTCCATTAAACCAATGCCATCCTCATGTTCTTGGAGAAAGACGACATAATCATTTGGAATTGCATTTCTTCTCTCTCTAGTGGATCTCCTCAATGACACTTCTTGAGGTTGTTGAGTTTGTTCTATAGGTGGTGATTGAGGAATAATCTCATTGTTGTCTTAGTCTAGAACAATGTATGGGGTAGGAGCTTGAACATTGTCGTCTAGTTCCGGAACTGTGTCTTGATCAACAATATGTATAGAGACCTGATCACCGTCAATAACAGATTTTTCTTCAAAGATAACATTCCTTATGTTTTCTTCCCCCCAAACTTAATATTCTCAAGGAATCTCACATTTCCCATTTCAAAGAAGGATCTTGATGTGGGATTGTAAAACTTATATCCCCAAGAGCATTCAGCGTAATCAACGAAATAATAGCTAACCATCATTGAGTCCATTTTTCTTTCATGTGGCCTATAAGGCCGTGCCTCGAGTGGAAAACCCCAAATGTACAAGTGTCTAATGATAGGCTTCTTGCCTGTCCAAAACTCATAGGGGATTTTGGTAACTATTTTGCTCGGTACCCTTAAGGATGTACACTGCGGTCTTCAAAGCTTATCCCCAAAGTGACTCTAGCAAGGAGGAATGGCTAAACATACTCCTTACCATATCCTTAAGAGTTCAATTTCATCGATCTACAACACCATTCATGCTAGGTTTACCCGGTATGGTGTATTGCGAAACTATTCCACATTTATTGAGGAAAATAACGAAGGGTCCTGGACGTTGTTCTTCCGATCCATCATACATTCCGTAGTATTCACCACCACAGTCAGATCCGACAGCCTTTATTTTCTTTCCAAGTTGAAGTTCAACTTCAGTTTTGAAAGACTTGAAAACATCCGGGGATTGTGATTTCTCGTATATCAAATATAGGTAACCGAATCTAGAGTAATCGTCTATTAACGTAATGAAGTACTATTGTCCACTCCAAGAAGCCGTAGGGAATGGACCGCAGATATCTATGTATTAGTTCTAAGACGTATGTAGCTCTTTTGGCACCTAATTTTCTAATATTTGTTCTTTTCTCCTTTATGCACTCAACACAAACTTGGAAGTTTGTTAAATCTAGGGGTTCAAGAATTTCATCTAATGTAAGCCTTTGAATTCTCTGCTTAGAGATATGACCTAAACGCTTGTGCCATAAGGTGGCGAAATTCTCAGTTAATTTTTGTTTTGTACCACGTGAACTTGTTTGCAGTATTACGTTATAGAAACTAACAACATCAAGCATATACAGATTATCAACCAAATAACTGGAACCAACAAAATTTGAATTTTGATAGAGACTAACTTATTATTTCCAAATGAACAAGAAATCCCGATTTATCCAAACTAGAAATAGAAATTAAATTCTGTCTAAAGGATAGTGCAACAAAAGTCTCAAACAAATCCAAATAAAACCTAGTTTTTAATTGCAATATGAAAGTCCATATAGCCTCCATTGCACTGGAACGTTATTGTCATCGCCCACAAAGATGAATCTTTCAGTATCACTTGGCGGTCGGCTCCACAAGAAACCCTGCATAAATATACTTATATGAGTAGTAGCACCAAAATCTACCCACCAAGTATCCTTAGGTACAAAAGCTAAATTAACTTCAGAACAAACTAAAGTTAGAAACATACCCTTGTTTACACGCCAGGCAACGTACTTGGAACACTCATTCTTCATGTGTCCTGGCTTCTTGCAGAAGTAACAGACAAATTCCTCATCCTTCTTCTTTTGTTTCTTCTGCTGAGAAAGTCCTTCCGCAGTATCCTTAGCTCTTTTCCTTTTCTTGTTCTGAGAGGTTGATGCCAAGTGAGCACTATAAGTCTTATCACAATGCTGCCTCTCTTCTTCTTGTACACAGTGAGATGTAAGCTCATTGAGGGACCATTTGTCCTTCTGAGTGTTATAACTCACTTTGAATTGCCCAAAGTGTGCAGGAAGAGATATCAAAACCAAGTGCACGAACAAGTCCTTAGACAGCTCCAACTTAAGCGACTTGAGTTTCGATGTGAGATGAGACATCTCCGTGATGTATTCCCTTATGTTCCATTTGCCCTTATACTTCATTGCGATTAGTTTTGCCAAAAGGTTACTTGCCTTCGATTTTTCGTTCTCAGCAAAATATTGCTCAATTTTCTCAAGGAACTTCTTGGCACTCTCGCTCTCAGTAATAGAGCCATGAAACACTTCCAGAATGGAACGTTTCATGATCATCGAGGACATTCGGTTAGAGCGATTCCACCTCTCAATTTTAACCTCATTGGGCTTTTCTGGAGTAGAAGTGAATCGATCTGAACGAAGTGTAAGATCCAAATACATACAACCGACGACAATCTCCACGATTTCTTTCTAGATCTTAAAGTTCGTCTCGCTCAGCATTGGGATGTTGCTGACTTGGGCAGAAATGTTCATAGCAGTAGCAACAGAAACTGGATAGAGAACAAAATAAAGAATAATAAGACATGCACAAATAATCCAATCTGGGGATCCATCTCAAGATACCTAGCACAATATTAATTCATAATCTTTGGACAGAGAAATTAACTGTAAGTGGTACTCTCAATACAATGATCAAATACTGACACTCAGTTCCGTCAAACAATAGCCTTTCTTTGGACCGATTGTTGTTCACATGAAAATCATTTATATTTGTCACACATTTATCATAGTAAGTATGTTGTTATTTGGCCAAACTATGTCTTCCTTTGGGCTGAGAATAGTTCGCATAAATGACTCCGCACAAAGAATCTATGTATTTTCAGTCAAACTAATCTACAGAACAAGGGTTACTTTGGCAACATGTTGTTTCAATCAATTTAATTGAAAATACTAAACATCAAAAACAAATAATCAAAACCAAAGTTTGAATTTATTTTAAACTTTAAACCTTTTTTTTAAAATTCTTTCACAAAATTGAAACTTGATTCAATGGTCGAATGTATCAAGAACAACCAACAATCATTATATTATGAATCTAAATCCAATTTAGATATTCTTGAATCTTAAATTGGTAAAAAAAATGATCTCAGTTATTCTTAAACTTTAAGGAATTTCACAAAATCCAAACATTCTATTCAAGAAAAATAATCCAAACATCATATAAGTAGAATCTGCACAAATCCTAATAATCTAACAAAGATGATCGTTCTGATACCACTTGTTAGAAATATAAATCATATCTAAAATCGAAACCAAAACTAGATGCAAACATCCTAGATTAAAATAACCATAAGCCTAGGATCTACATCATGCCGAATATTAGGATTCACATATTCAAGTTATATACCTGGATCCATTATGAACGATTGTTTAGTATTGCGGAATTACTACGGCAATCGATCACGTACTGATGAACACGAACGAATGGGTGTTGTTTGTCATCTTCCTCAACCAAATCGCCTTATTTTCTCAATGGGATGTCGTCTCTCTTTTAGATGGGGAGAAGGGAAATTATGTATAATTTGGATGTTGAGGACCATAACAAAAAATGTCTTTATTTATTACTTAATTAGAGTTTCCATAATCCCCATAATATAATTGAATTAAATATGTTGTCATTAAATAGAAAAACCGTTGGTTTTCTTAACCTCCTAAATATTTTGGAAAACTTGCCATTAAATAAAAAAATGTTGATTTTCCTAACCTCCTAAATATTTAGGAAAACCATTGGTTTTCCTAACAATTTAAATTAGATTGAGAAATAAAATGTTGTAAAAATGTTAGGCATTTTAAAAATTCAGTCGATTTATATTAGAAGGGTAGCATTCAAATTTTTTAGGTAAGTTCCACTAGGCTCTTCAACTTTTTGTAAGTGTGACACATACATTCCCAATTTACCATTTATTATTCATTTAATCGATCTTTTAAAATTAACCCTCATTTTCCTAGCTAACAAAAAACATTTAGGGTCCGTTTGATTGCATGAGTGAAATTTGGGTAGAAAGAAAATGAATTTCAGGGAATTGAATTGTCTAAAATTGTTTTCCTGAAAATTGTCAATTAATTATGTTTGATTGGTATTATTTCCCACCTGAAAAATGTTGAAATTTTGGATTTTTGGTGTTCGTTTGACTTTGTTTTCCATGAAAATCGTTCATTGGGGATAAAATTTGTTTCAATTGCAAAAAAAAAAGCTGAAAAACTATTTTCCCTCCAAAGTGGTGGAGAAATCAATTTAATGAAAACCTGAAAAAAGGGGTCACGTGGGGGTGGAGGGGTTGGGTTGGGAGGAAAATGTTTTGCTAAGAAAAATTGGCTATCAAACAAGAAAAAAGTTGGAACTTGGAAAATTCCATGGAAAATAGGATGAATCGAATAGGGCCTTAGGGTCCGTTTGATAGGAAAATGTGGAAATGAATTCCAATTCTATGTTAGTTGGAAAATAAAAATCCATCAAATTCATAGAAATTCGTTTTCCATGAAAATAAAGAAAATGCAGCTTAAAGTAGTTGTACGTCGGAATTCGATTTTCATTTCCACGTTACAATTAAACGGTCAAAGTGTAATTCGTTTTCCTCGAATGTGACATTTTTCATGAAATTTGTTACAAGCAAACGTGGCCTTATATGAAAGTCAAGTGTCAATTTCTTGACACTCTAATCACCATTAGGATTGTTTTGAAATAAGAAAACTTGTTTTGGACTAGTGTACTCTTTCGATCATACACCATGTGAGAGCGATGCGTTCAATTAAACATTTTCCATTTTTGGAAGACAATTTGACATGGGTGCCACCAGAGAAGGATTTAGTGGGAATTGGGTTGGGCTTTAGCTCGGTCCAGACCCTGGCCCCATTTTTTTTTAGTGTAAAAGGGAAAAAAAGAAAATTCTTGTAAAAAAAATTTTTATGTGTAATTTTTTTTATACGTATTAGTCGGCTTGTAATTCGATTTATCTCTAGGTGCCACTGTTTTAAAGTATTAGAGATCATAAGTACCACACTGACAAAAGGGTGAGGACACCTGGTGAAATTGACCCTTATCCCCATCATATGTACTTAAAAAAGATAGTGATAGACTGAAAGTCTAGAAAAAATAAATAAATTTAGGAACTAGAATTTGTTTACATCGCCTATGCTTGGATATTTGTGTCAATTCTGCAGAGAAAAACTTACACTAAAGGACCTCACTCACTCATATTAAATGGCCCAAATTTAATATCTGATCCAATGGGCCTCTTCTGCATTAATATGAAAGTGGTATTATTTCTATCGTGTGTTGACAACGTATTGTAAATACAAATTGCACAAGATACTTTTAATTTCACAATATTTAATGAAGATATTATTCAAATAAATTCAACAAGCGTATAAGACCGTTGTCATATAATACGTGATAAGTTAAGTTATCGTCCTACATAAAATAAATTCTAGCTCAAGTGTACTATTTTTTTATTAAATTCGAATCACTACAATATAAAAGACGCTAAAACTTAGTGCGCCACGTGTCGCGATTTCCCATTGTCGTAATTCAGTTTTTTTTTTCACTTCCACCAGCATTTCTTCTTCTTTACGCAACTGCACCAACTACTGTAACCACAACTGCACCAACTACTTAACCAATTTTTATCCTTCTTTCACCTTCCTTTTCATTTCCCACGCCGCTCTCACAGTAAAATAAACTTCTGTGTTTGCTTTTCTGGTAGGATTGACGCTCGGCTAAAGGTGGTTTCTCATTAACTTATGCATAATTTCCATTTTCGTAAATGAATTATTTTTAGTATTGGTTGCAGTCGATTTGTTTGTAATGATGCTTGCATCGAGATTCCTATATTGGAAAATTTAGGGTTTATTACTTGGCTGTTGAACAACATCTTTCTACTAATGAAAAATGACTACGTAGCTGTAGAAGGAAAAAAGAAGTAAAATAAGTCCTATGCACACAGAGACACCATGTCTCCGTGCCACAGAGAAGGTCTCCGTGGTACGTGGCATGGAGCGCTCTCCGTGTGCGCATGGAGATGTTGCATCTCCGCGCACCACTGAGATATCTCCGTGCGCACGGAGATGTTGCATCTTCGTGGTACACGGATGCCCTATCTTCGTACAATGGAGAACGTCTCCTTGCACATGGAGACGCCTCAATTCGTATGGAGGTAGTGTTTTCGTGCTCTATCTTCGTGCGCACGGAGACGTGTCTCCGTGTCACGGAGACACTCTGTTTTCGTGCCACAGAGAACCATGTCTCCGTCAGCTTTCTGTCTTTTATATTGTAGTGAAAAAAAAATCAGATTCTTACATTTTATTTTCTTTTTATAGTATTTAGTTATTTGTATTATGGATGTTGGGAGCAGTGAGCTGGAGAAGAAGCACCGTCGAGAATCTTTGAATGCCCTACGTAGAGAATTATATGCCCAGTCAAAGGAATCTTCGAATGCCCAAGTAGAGAATTATAGGCCCAAGAAAGGGAATTTCGTAGTCGACAACAATTGTATCTTCACTAAAGAGTGCCTCGAGCTACACATTATCCGAATTTGAGAACAAAAGCAACAGTAGTAGGAGAGGGTAGGTCAGATGTAACCTGTGAGTTTTTTCTTTTTGTTGTGATCACATTTAGTCTTTGTACTAATTAATTATATTACTTGGCTTATTTTATTTAGATAATTTTCTATGTTTTAGGTGATATGTCAGCTAGGAGTATTGATAATCTTCAACAAATTGGTGATTTATACTTCCACTTACTTGTTGCATCGGGTTTTATTATAACTCTATTTTTATTTATTTATGCAATCTATTTTGAATTTTTCTCATCCAAATTATATTTTGCAATTTTTAGGTAGTGTGTCACCTAGAAGTGTTGATGATTTTCAAGAAACAGGTGAGTTATCCTTTGACTTTAGTATGGTGAATTTTGTATTCTGGGTGAGTTTATAGCTTGTTTATTTCTTTGAGTAGGTTTTGCTGCTTTGCAGACTTCCAAATGTTAGAATATACTTCCAATATTTTATAGCACATTCCAACCAAATGTTACTTATTACCTGTGTAAACAATTCGTGATTTCTGTGGAGCTAACTCTGTTTTTTTTTTGTTTGTTTGTTTACTTCATGAAATCTATTTTGAATTTTTCTTATCCAAAATATATTTTGCAATTTTTAGGTGGTGTGTCACTCAGAAGTGTTGATGATTTTCAAGAAACAGGTAAGTTATCCTTTGACTTTAGTATGGTGAATTTTGTATTCTACGTGAGTTTATATAGCTTGTTTATTTCTTTGACTGGATTTTACTGCTTTTCCAGACTTCCAAATGTTAGAATATACTTCCAATATTTTACAGCACATTCCAACCGAATGTTACTTGTTACATGTGCCAACAATTTGTGATTTCTGTGGAGCTAAAACATTTCATAAAGAAAGTAAATGTTTTTACTGTTATGATGGCAGTATTAAACTGAAAATCAATGATATACCTCTAGAATTGCATCTTTTATTTACATCTAAATCTGACAAATCAGTTAACTTTAGAACTTTTATTCGAAGTTACAATTGTAATTTTGCTTTTACTTCATTCGGTGTAAAATATGATAAAGACTTGTGCTAAAGAAATAAATGAATATATACTTTTAGAATTCAAGGACATATATATCATTACCTAAATCAACTTCTTCCCAATAGATTCTAGCCTTCTTATTTACAGCTTTATTTTTACGATACCGAAAATGAAATACAAAATCGCTTAAAAATATCAAATAGACTGTCAATCAATTGTTGAAAAATTAGTTCACATTTTAGAGATAAATCCATATGCAAATTTTTTTCGAAGTTTAGCCAATGTTACTGATTTGGAAAGCCGAGAGATAAAAATTGCATGTACTTTGGGTATGAATCAAAGAGTTTATAATGCTCCGACAATATCACAAGTTGTTGCGATTTGGGTGAATGATGAAAATTCTAATTTTGGCATCCGTGAATATGTATCTATACCCATTATGGTAGCAAGCATAGAGTAAACTATAATTTTGGATGTTATGATCCTCTCCAATACCCTTTATTGTTCCCTAATGGAGAGAGTGGGTGGCATCACGGTATTGAAAGAGTTAATAAATAGGATAGAAATCACAATGCTTGTTCTATTGATGTCAAGCTTGTTGCGGCTGATTCTACTGAAGAAATATTGAACATGAAACTACGGGTTTGAAAGATAAATTGTTTCTTGATTTTAATTTCTTTATTTAGTTTCTTTACTATTAACTTTTATTTTTTTCCCTATATTTTTTAGTTTTACACAAAAAACGAAAACGAATGCAGGTGTCTTACCGTGAATACTATTGTTATAAGCTACAAGTAAGGCCATTAGATAATTCCATATTGCTACATGCTGGTCGTCTTTTGCACCAATACGTAGTTGACATGTATGTTAAAGTTGAATCTTCTAGATTAGATTACTTCCGTAATAATCAAATGCAAATACGCAGTGAGCTTTACCAAGGAATTGTTGATAGCTTACAAAATGGTGAAACTAGCGGTTCAAATATAGGTCGAAGAACCATTTTGCCATTATCCTCCATCGGTGGTCCTAGAGATTTGAATAAAAGATGCATGAATGCAATTGCATTAGTTCAAAAATTTGGAAAATCTGACATCTTTTTAACGATTACATACAACTCCAATTGGCCTGAAATTAAGTAATAGTTAAAAATTTGTGATGAAGTTCAAAATATACCTGATTTGGTCTCTCGCATCTTTAGATCGAAATTAGAAGAGTTGAAAAAATATTTATTCAAGGAATATCTATTTGGACCAGTGATTGCATATATATATATATATATATATATATATATATATATATATATGTATATATATGTTATTGAATTCAAAAAAAGAGGTTTATCATACACTTAATTCTTAATTATATTGAAATAAGGCTCAAATATTTTTTCTTCTGAAATGGTAGGTCGGATTGTAAGTGCTGAAATTCATGATAGTACAAAATATCCTTGTTTACACTTCGTTGTTGTCAAGCACATGATACATGGTCCTTGCAGCATTTTAAATCCGAATAATGTGTGTATGGAAAATGGTGAAAAATGTAGGAGCTGTTATCCACTTAGCTACACTTCGCATACCTCTTTTGATGAAAGTTCTTATCCAAAATATAGAAGGCAAAATGATGGTTAAAAAGTTAAGGTTAGAAAATATTTTCTCGATAATAGATGGATTGTATCCTATAATCCTTATTTATTAGCTAAAAATGACTGTCATATGAATGTAGCAATCTGTTAAACAATAAACACTGTTAAATATTTGTACAAATATGTTTACAAAGGACATGACAAAGTTAATTTCTCTTTATGTGATGAGAATAAACTTGACAATATGGATGAAATAGACAGATTTCAGTCTGGTAGATGGATTTCCCTACCAGAGGCAACATGGAGCATTTATGGATTCACTATGTATGAAATGAGTCCAACTGTTATTTCGTTACAGTTACATCTAGAAAATAAGCAATTGGTTACATATAAAGATACTGATAATCTTAGAAAAGTTATTGGACACGACTTCTTCCAAAAAATCATGCTTACTGAATTTTTTACAATGAATATTACTAATCAAGAAGTAAGAAAGTTGTTATACAGAGAATTCCCTGAATATTTTGTGTGGGATGAACTGGGTAAGTGTTGGACTAATAGGGAAAAAAAGGGTGCTGTGATTGGAAGGGTTGTAGCAGCAAATCCTAGAGAATGATAAAGATATTACCCGAGAATATTGTTAAATCATGTTAGAGGACTGATATATTTCGAAAATCTTAAATTTGTAAATGGTATTTCAATAGAAACTTTTTGTGAGGCTACATTATTACGATGTTTACTCAAATGAAATAATAATTGTGAGCTATGTTTACAAGAAGCCTGTAATTATCAAATGTCTATTTCTTTAAGCCGCTTGTTTGCAACTCTTTTAGCATTTTGTGGTCCTGATGATCCAAAAAACCTCTGGAACCAGTTTAAAAATTTTATGCTTGAAGATTTTTTATGAGAATATATGAGTATCAGTGATGCAGAGGTCAATGCATTAAAGTCTATAGATTCATTTTTGGAACCACTTGGCAAATGTTTGAATGACTATGAATTAGCTATTTATGATGTTGGTATCTAGTAAGATGAAGTATTAGAAAGACTGGTTAGTGAAGAATTATAGATATTAATAACTGAGATTGATGTTTCATGTGCTGGTAGTCTTAACCAAGTGCAAAGAGTTGCTTATGATGCCATCCTAAGTAATGTTTTTGGTAATGTTGGTGATATGTATTTTATTGATGGTTCAGGTGGAACAGGGAAGACTTTTTTATATCGTGCATTACTTACAGCTGTTAGATCAAGAGGTTTAATTTCTTTAGCAACTGTGTCATCAGGAGTAGCGGCTAGCTTGTTGCCTGGTGGTCGAACATCACATTCAAGGTTTAAGATTCCACTTCATATTCATAGTGATAGTGTTTGTACAGTAAGTAAACAATCTGCTTTGGCTGATTTGTTTAGAATGACAAGACTAATTATATGGGATGAAACTCCAATGATAAATTGTTAGGCTGTGGAAGCTTTAGATAAAATGTTAAGGGACATAACTAACACTGACTTACCATTTGGTGGGAAAGTAATAGTTTTGGGTGGGGATTTTCGACAGATCTTGCATGTTGTCCAAAGAGGGAGTAAAGAAGATATAATTGCATCCAGTTTGGTTAATTCTTATCCGTGGCCTCATTTTTACAAAAAAATGAAATTAGTTCAAAATATGCGAACTCTCTTAGATCCTTCTTTTTGTGAATATTTGCTTCGGATTGGAAATGGAATAGAAAAAGAACATTCGTGTGGTATGGTTAAGCTTTAGTCTACTATGACTCTACACTATGAGGAAGACAATATTTCATTACATAAATTAATAGATGTTGTATTTCCTGATAAAGGTAACTATTCAAACAATCTTTATCATATGATTAATCGAGTTATTTTAGCCCCAAAGAATGAACATGTTGACGACATCAACAATATTCTCAAAGATCGTTTCCCAGGAGATGCTTATACTTATTATAGTTTCGACGAAACATTAGATACAACAGATCAATCTATACAAGAAGACTTTAATGGTATACCACCGCATCAATTAGTACTCAAGATAGACTGTTCGATTATATTACTCCGAAATATTAATCCCACAGAAGGATTGTGTAACGGAACAAGATTTATATATAAACACTTCGAAAGTAATATTATTTGTACAGAGATTGCTACTGGAGAATATAGTGGAAATAAAGTTTTTTTTTTGTCCCATATTCCTTTTATACTACTTGAGTCTGATAAAACAATATTTCCATTTAAAAGAACACAATTTCCAATACGTCCATACTTTGCAATGACTATAAGCAAATCTCAGGACAAACTTTAGAATATGTTGGCACATATCTTTTAGAACCTGTATTTTCGCATGGACAATTGTATGTTGCATTATCAAGAGTAAGGACAAGTGCGTATATTAAAATTCTTGCGAAACCAATATTATCCAGTGAAACCCATGCTAAGTGCACCAAAGATGTTGTTTACCAAGAAGTTTAAGCTGTAGTTATGTAATGTTTTTCATTATACCTTACTACATGAAAATTAAATATAACTCTTATTATACAACAAACATTACTATATTCAAATTACATGAATAAATTCATTCATGTTTGTGACATTATAGCTAAACTCAAGTCTTAATCCATTTTCATCTCTTTCTTTCATACCAATTGTTATAACCTATTGTTTATTGTTTACTTCCATCTTCTTTTCAATTTTTCATAAGAAATGTAAGAATAAACATCATTGTTTCCATCCAACAAATATTTCATAAATATGTTCTATAAGTTTAGTTATTCTTAAATGCTATAGTTTGATTTGCTTACCAATTTAATTTGGAGACTTATAACTCACAATGTAATTGTCATTTGTGTTAATGATATCATTATAGGAGGGAATGATTTGCCATATATCTTACAGATGATGGTCATTTTAAGTTGAAGATTTTGGTAATTCTAAAATACTTTCTAGCTTGAAGTGACAATGTCTTCAGAGTGCATTGTTGTCTGCCAGCTAAAACATGCATTAGAAGTCTTTGAGGATGCAGGTTATTTAATCTCAAAGCCTACTATGTTCACATGTTGCAGAGTTGTAAACTGAATAAGGATGACTAGAGCCATTTTATTATCCAGGAATGTACAAGAGATTCATTGATTGAAAGGCTGTAGTTAACAATTACAAGATGTTTGTCACCTAAAGTATGTGTCTTTGAGGATGCAGGTTATTTCGAGACAAAGCATGCTATATTCCCATGTTGCAAAACTCTAAGGATGAAAGGAGTTCTCAGTGCAAGTTTTGAGCCAATATCTTCACTTAGAGGCTTTGAGATTTCTGAAAGAAAACTAGTGCAAGGGTTATTTTTTGCTACACATTTTGTCAATTCAAAATTATCTGTAGGAATTCTTTTTAGTATTGGATAGAGTCAATTGAAAGTGTAATAAGCATTATTATGATGATAATATTATTTACTAGAGCTATATTTAGTTATTTCTCATTTCTTTGGTTCAAGTTTTTAGAGGTTAGTGTTGTGATGTACAAAGGAAAGATGAAAACCTTTATGTCTTTAGAAAATTTATAATGAATTTGTGATTATGATGCCTTTCTATTTTAGAAATTTTTTGGGTTATAATGAATTTTTGAAAACTTCATTATTTTCTTTTCTTTGTAATTAAAGATATTCTTGCCTCGAGATGAAAATTTTAGGTTTATTATTCTAACTTGAATGGTTGTGTCAACAACACCTTTCTATTTTTACAAATATTTTAGCTTATAATGAGGATGAAAAATGAACACTTGAATGGCTGTGTAGTATCCACTATACAATGTTAGTTAGAAAAAAAAAAAAAAATCAGTGCACATGGAGTTGCTCTGTGTGGGGTCTGCGTTTGCGCACAGAAAATCCAGTGCATGCGCACACAGACACTATACAATGTTAGCTAACTAAAAGAAAAAAAAAATCAGCTCATGGAGATACTCTGTGTGCCGTTTGCGTGTGCGCACAGAAAATCTAGTGCATGCACACACGGAGTTGTGCTAGGAAATTGTCTCCAAAGACATGAGCTCATGTCTCCGTGGACATAAGATGTCTTCGTACACACTGAGCCGTGCGGAGCCACGGAGACAATCTCTGCACACGAAGACATGACATGTCATGTCTCCATGCACGGCCTCCGCACACGGAGACATGACAATGCATGTCTCCATGCACATGGAGCCGAAAATTATCTCCACGCACACACAGAGCCATGACATCATGGCTCCGTGCACACAGTGTCATGTCTTCGTGCACACGGAGCCATAACATCATGTCTCCGTGCACACGGAGCAGCACCATGTACGCATCTCTGAAGAGTGTCTCCGTCATGTCTCCGTGGTGCAAGGAGACATGATGTCATGTCTCCGTGTGCACGAAGACAATTTGTTTTTTTCAAATATAATTAATATATACTAATTTATAACCCATTTTTCTTTTAAAATACTTACAAAAGTCGAGGTAGATGGTAAATATATATGTCATTGAATGTTTCCATTTTTCACGGACATGACACCTCTCCCCACGTTTGTTTGTTGTCTATGAGTTTAGTTTAATAAAGTTTAGTTTAATATAGTTTACTATAATTTACCGTATTGTTTGATTGATTTGATTTCACTTCAAACTCATACCTTATCTGCCAAAATATCCATACTTCTCTTATGAAATTATGGAGTGTGAAAGTGGGAATAATAGAATCATCGGCACTTTACACTTTCGACTGATTGTATATAATGCAATTTCATTCTCTACTCATTTCCATCTCTATATTTACTCCTCTTTTGTATTTCCTCTTCCCTTCCCTTTTGTCTCTTCTTTAATTCCATTCTCAATCCGAAAACAAGGTAACTTTACAGATGTTATTTTCATATATTTTTGCATGGTGATCTAATATTTCTAATAGTGGTTTCTTCTTCAATTCTTTAATTGATGAATACAAGGAAGATGAGTAAGAACTACAAGACCATCCCAAATATCCATCCAGGCCAAAGTGACTGGAGAGCTAAAGTTATTGTGGCTAAAAAGAGTTCACCCAAATCGACTAGAAATGGTTCCACCAGACTCTTAAAAATGACATTAATAGACACAGAGGTATCTTCTTTCTTATATATTTATATCTATAGAAAAAAGTATTACTATTATCTTAATATATTTTTTTATAATAAAAGGGGAATAAGGTGCAAGCTACAATTTTCGATCCCAGCATATCGGCTTTGGAAGATCGATTCATACTATCCAAGACATATTTGATATCTAATGCAACAGTCAGGTACACACCACCACAGTTTAAGGAAACCATAGGTAATTCCAATAGACAATCTCTGAAACAACCAGAATACAAGAGATTTGGGAGGACTATAGTGCACTACTGTCTTTTACATATGGTTTTACTCATTTTCATCAAGTGCAGGATTACATGGACACAAGCACAGACATTTGTAATTTCTAATACCTTTATTTTCCATTATTACTACTTATTATTTTGATACATACACCTACTAATTATTTATTTATTTCTTTGCCAATTTTTTAGCTATCCTTGGAGCATCTATTGATATTCGACCGAAAAGTTTGATTCAAACACACTTTGGATCCCAATCTTATGTTCAAGATGTCGTTCTTATAAATGATTAATTTATACATCTACTTAGTTTATTATGTTCAATCTTATGTTGTGAATGATGAATTTGTACATCTACTTAGTTTATTATATTTTTAACTGATTAGGAAAACTATATAACTATTATACCTTCTAATGTTTTTAAATCTTTTTACACAGTTTTCAAAAAATAGTGTTAACCATGTGGAATGGTTTCGCGGAGAGAGAATGTGCTATTATTTCAGATAACTTGGTTAATAGACCAATAGTTGTTGGAAAACAACTTAAAGTATCATCTTTCAATGGTAGGCTTTACATAAATATATATATTCATCCAGTATTTCCTTACTTACAAATTTTCACTTAATTATTATCATAACATGCCTTTCAATATCTACAAAGCCAAGCAGCTCTTTCATCATTGATCCTCCTTTCCAACAAGCTACTCTGTTGAAATCCTGGTACTCACTCTTAAAATCTATCTTCCTTTGCTATAATTTTACAACAATAGATGACACCTCTCTTCAAAGTTGTTTGTTATAGTTTTACAACAATAAATATTAGAGTTAAATCATTATACTTAACAAAAAATTTGTGGTCATTCACTTCGTGCATGTATTAATCAATATTTTATGTATTTAGTTTGATTTACTGTTTTAATCAATCTTATATAAAGGGTGGATACAAATCTTCAAAAGATCAACGACATTGTAGCTAAAAAGTGTTATTACGGATTGACTTCCTTGAGGGTGTCTGTTCCAAAAGAAGACAAAATCACTCAGATTAGAAATATAGAGGATCTTTTACTTGTGGTAGGTGCTTCATTCTTATATTTAATATTTACATTCTATATTTTCCTCCTATTTCTTTTCAAACATATTTTTTATTCTATTAGCAAAATTACTTTTGGTTAAGAGCAAAGACGGATATCGCACATCATGATCAATCATTCTGGTATATGTCTTGCAACAACTGCAACAAATCTACTTATGCTGATTTTGACGAAATCCATTATTGCTCATTCTGCAGATATTCTCAGGCTCATGCTATTCCAATGTGTAATAAATTTAATACAATACATGTTTTTCACCTCTTATATCATCTATCAATTCTAAATGAATTCTATGTTGTTGTGTTAATAACAAAGCAAGAGCTTTTATCAAATTGCAAGATTCATCCAGATGTATTCATGCTACAATGATAGGAGAACCTGCTAAAAAGCTCTTACAATGCTCAGCACTCGTGTTATTGAAAGAAATAACTCAGGTGCATGTCTTAAGATAAAAATATATTAGACATTCATTTACATTATTAACATTCATTTACACTCTTCAATACTATCTTCTTCTTTTTTTTTTTCAAGAAACAACTCTTCCAAAATCAATTCTCCCTTTACGAAATGGCGATTTATTTTTCTATGTCAAAGCTGTAAATAAAAAAAAATGGAGAAGAATGCAAGTACGATGTCATCTTTGTTATAGACGAATCTTCAACAATAACAAAAAGTCCACATGATAGTGGTGGTGAAAGCACATCCCTAACTCCGTTAGCTAAATCACTGCATTTCACACAAGATGATAGTAATAGATCATCGGAAGCAAAAAGAGAATTATGTTTTTCTTCCAAGGAAGGTTAAAAATATGATGGTGACAAAGGAAAAGCAATTGCAGTTAGTGAATTAGCTCATGAAGTTGATCATGGAGTTGATGAACTTACTGAATGATACAAAATGTTAATGGATTGGATAGATAACATTTGATGCAGCTTGAAGATAGTTTTTGTGGAAGCTAGATTTAGTTTTTGTTGCTTTTGTCTAATTCCAATTAGTGGAATTTGAATTCTACTGATGGCGATGTATGCAGTTTAGAATATTCATTTTGTCAGGTGAATTACTTATTGAAGCAAACATCATTTGTAGTTTGGTTCTGTAACTATTGGCATCTTGTGTTCTATATATATTTAAGTAATGCTTTGGTTGATGTCCATTTGAATTTTCGTATCAATAGTAATGAATGGAATTTGAATTCTACTGATGGTGATGTATAAAGTTTAGAATGTTGATTTTGTCGGGTGAATTAGTTATTGAAGCAAACATCATTTGTAATTTGGTTTATAACTATTGAACATCTTGTGTTATATATATTCATGTAATGCTTTAGTTGATGTCCATTTGAATTTTCCTATCAGTAGTAATGCATCTCTCTTGCAGTATATTTTTAAGTAATGGTTTAGTTTAGTTCATTTCATTCACATCAGTACTAATATATCACTTTGTATTTTGATTCAATTAAAACCAATTTTGAATATCTTTTTTTAGAAATTTTCTATCTTTAATATTAATTATAACTACTTGCATTCACACTTTCACCTACCAACTCAACTACCCACCTAAATGTTCACATTTTCAATTTTCAACCAATTCATTCTCATAACGTTCACAATCATTAATTCAACATACCATTCACACTACTAACTACATTTATCCATCTCCAATTCATTTAGTTAAGCTACCATCACCACGCCGCCCAAAAAGGTAAGTTATTTCCCAAACCTTTCCCACCTAAAATATTGAGCAGAGACACCGGCATGTTGGGAAGGGTTCGTGTCTTCGTGCGCGACGGAAACACGAATGTGTCTTCATGTCCGAGACATAAATCGTGTCTCGGACATGGAGATACAGACCATGCGAGATGGAGACACGACCCCGTGTCTTCGTGCACAATGGAGACACGATCTCTGTGTGAGGCAGAAATGTTTTAGAATATCTATTATTAAATTATGTTTTTTAATAATTTTCTGCAATATATATTATCTCCAAATCAGTGATTTTCAGCTACAATTAGTCAATTTTCAAATTATCGATATGTTAAGGATTTTGTAGAGTTTATAAATTCAGATGATCAAGCATCTTTATTGTGTAGTAACTTTCATGAATTTTTATATGGAGTGATTTATAGAAGAGAAGAACAACAATAATTTTGTAGTAAGTTAATTCATGAATTCATAATGAGAGTTGTAGATTGTGGCAAAAACAATGAAATTTGGGTCAAATTAGATAATGATTTAGCCTACTTTGGTCTACAAGAGTTTTGCCTTATCACGGGATTACCTTGCCACGAAATATCTGTTAATCTTGACTTTAACAATAATAGACTTAGAAATCAGTATTTTCATAGTACAAAAAAAATTAGTATGATTATGCTTTTTGAAACATTTCATCTATGTGAACATCTAGAGGATAAATTTAAGTTGGGGTTGGTGATGTTAGTAGAATGTGTTTTGAAACTTACAGGAAGAAATATTGATTACAAAACTCTAGGTATGGTTGAGCAGCTAACGACTTCCTTGAATATCCATGGGATAGTACATCATATTTTGTTTTGTTAAACTCATTACGAGAATCCCAACTGGAAAGAGTCCGGAGAGTACAACAAAATGAACAAAATGAATATAAATATGCATTGAATGGTTATCCACTTGCATTCCATGTATGTTCTTCTATTCTTTTATTTTTAACTAGTCTAAATATAATTTACATAGATGTAATATTTATAATATTTATATTCAATTATCTTTCATTATTGAATATACGAAGATTTTCCAGAGTTAGGACAAAAATTTGGACATCGCAGATACAAAACAGTACAAAGTCCAAGAATGCACAGATGGAAGCTCAATAAATTTTTTAGTGAGAAAACAGTTAAGCAATTCTTACATGACAATGAGGTATTAAAAGTATTTAATTATATTCATTTATTACATTCATAACATTATATTTCTTTATCTTTCTCCACACAAAAGCCATGATAAATCATTTAAGTATTTCACTTACATATTCAAGTAATTGCAATCATAGAGCCTACCGAAGAAGAATTGCAGACGATGTGGTATACAACACTTTCATTGCCGCAAGACAATGATCACAGTATACTAGATGCTATTGTAAATGGAGCTATCAACTATGTATTACAACAAATTTCAAATACAACTGGCAACATGCTTGATCCTAGAGCTGGCCCAAGTTCTACTGGCTCCAATTATGTGACTAGAGAAGAAATAGAAGAGATATTTAACGTATATAGGCAGCATGTGGTATCAGATGTATCAGGTTTATGCAACAATTTGAAAACAAACATTGTTGAGGAATTAAAAATACAACAGGAAACCCACTACGAAGCAATTCTTTACAACCAACAATGATTATTTGAATAACAGCAAAAATGGCAGGAAGACCACTTTCAACAACAACAACAACAGTGCCAACAACAATACTACCAAGACATGAAATCTAGCATGCAAAATTACGTGGATGCCAATTTGATTTTGGTGAGATCTTACATAGATGAACAAAATAGTAGTATGCTAAATAAATTATCAGACTGAGAATCAAATATGGAAGCTGTTATAGCTTCCATCCAACACGATCTTCCTGTCCATAGAACTCCAGTTCCAAAGGAAGCCTCAACGTCTCAACAGATGGTAGATGTTGAAAGGTTAACAAGAGGAAAAAAAAGGTAAAAGAAAGAATGTACAATCTTCAATAACAAGTTATACTTTGGAAGATTATCATGCGGACACATACGTCGTAGTTAGAGATTGGGTATTAAACAATCCATCCAAGTAAGCGATGTAACTTGAATTTTATAATTCTACTTTGATTAATTGAAAACTGATTTCCATTATGTTGTGCAGTGCGTATTGGGATGATGGAACATGCAATCTACACAACAGAGAGAAATTGAAAACTATAATGTTTGCAACACAAGATATAAATAAGACGGTTAGTAAAAGTGATTCATCATTCATCATAATACATTTCATTACATACTTAATATATTTTATTTACAATTATTTATTCTATTACTTAATATATTTCATTGACATCTATTTATTCTATTAGACTCTTGACGTGGAATTTCAAAGGAATATACAATTCTAGATTTCGGATTTGAGTCTGAATGTACTCATCAGCTCATGATGCAGAAAAGTATAAAAGAAGGAAGTGCAAGTAAACAACCACTAGATGTTCATGTTCTATAGGAATACATGAATGACAATTTACCGTCAGGAGGTCGCCCATGACCAACATGTAATTATTTATTAATTCTATGTTGGTATCGAGGCATCAATTGATATCTTTTTCTGGTGAACTTTCAAGAATGAAAATTCTAAATTTATGATTGTAGCCACAATATTCATACAACACAATAGGTGATCATGCATGCAGAAGTAGTATTCAATGTGGTGCAATTATTGTTATTGTCAGAAGTTTTCATCAGTCGAAAAACTAGAAACAAATAGATGAAAATAGACATTATACCCTATCAGCCTTGTGCAACTAATGGGTAGAGATGGCAACGGGGCGGGGCACCCCCGCCCCGCGACTTCCGCCCCGCGCCCCGCCTTAGTCGAGGCGGAGCAGGGTTTTTTGCCCTATTCGGGGCGGGGTGGGGCGTATTGCCATCCCTAATAATGAGTAAGTATTATTTACTTCTTTTTCGGTTCCTTTAATTTTATATTTATTTTTATGGCTGATTTAATCAAACACAAAACTTTTTTTCTATAGGCCAAATTATGGAATTGTTTTGCTAAAATATATAGAGTGCTTCATTTTTTAATATCCACTAGAATCAATTTCTCCGGACAAGATGACTATATACAGACGAAATATTGCAGTAGACATTTGCTGTAATTAATACTTTCTACGTCATCTTTCATCCAGATACTCATGGATAACCACACATATATTGCAACTCACATTTACAAATCGTTCTCCAAATGGATTTTTGTGCATACTTATGCTATTGAAAGGTAGTCCAAACCACAGTCATATGGTAATACTTACAATTTCATTTTTTTCTAAACCTTTGTTTGTTGCTGGTTGCATAAAAGTAAAAATTTTTGATAATATTATATTTTATTACACAATAACCTTACCTATATAGGAAGATAGTTTGTATTCCTATGGTAAAAAGTACTATAGTCATTTAGACCACTTTCAATTTTGAAGCTATGTTTTTCTTATCAAAAAGTCAAAAATTCTTTGCATTCAATTATTAATTCTATTCATTTTATGTCCTCAAATATCATTTTTTTTTTGTAAATCTTCGAACTAACAAGTCTATCATTTTTCGGGAATATCTCACAGGTTCTTGCAAACAAATGCCAGAAAAAGTTGCTTGAAATAATAGATGCCAGGTACAAAACAATAAAAACCATTGTAGCCACTTGCAATAACCATTGAAATTTATTTAAAAATTCAGAAATAAATTTCGTATGTTTGTACAGTGAGTTACCATAATTCTTCTGTGATATCCATTGAGAGAACCTTGTTTTAGGTATTGTCATTGAACATAGACTATTGGCTAATTAAATCTAAAAATGTTGGCTGAGAAGTCCAATGGTATTTCTATTTCCCCTATTAAACTCTGAATAAATTGTCAAAATATTCATTTCTTCACTCTCTCTTACTTGAATTTCTTTCTATCTGGAGACTATAAACGATCTTCCTTTTTTGTTGCAGGATGCTTCTTAAGTAATATTGTTGTTAGACATGGTGGGTACAATGCAGTGGTGAAGGCTGTTGGAGATGTTAGAATAAGAAAGATAATTACACAAGATATTGAAATTGAGGATTAACGAAGAGCAATGCATTCAACATTAACATGTTTATATGGCAAAAACTTAAGTGATTGGAAATACACAATTGGATCAGAACGTATGTTAGATCATCCATTTTACTTGGAGCAAGTTTTAAATGTTAACATTGTAGTATGTTAGTTGTCTTTATAAAAATAGCTTTCCTCACTGTTTTGACATCATTTGCTAACTATATAGCTAGAATTCTTTGTGATTTTGGAAGATGCTTGGTATAAATATGTTGGTGAATTTTTCGTATGCTAAAATCATTAGCGATGTTTTACAGCTTAAAAATTATTGCTCAATCTGAGGGAGGTGCTAGATTGTATCAAATGGAAATTCATTGTTGTTGGATACTTCAGGAAAAAATAGCTCATTCATGCTTCATCAAATGAAAGAAACCATCGACCAACATAAATTCCAAAATACAATAATTTCTATCTTGTTGATAATAATCAACTAACGTGCAACGCACGTTCTCTTCACTAGTTATATAAACAAAGGGGATTTATAGTAGTTATTCTAAAATATATGTAAAAGCATTGGAAAAACCAAAATCCATTCGAGTGGTTAGAGAGAGAAACCAAATTCTCACCGTTGCATTTTTTTTATCATAAATGTACGATATCGTAACAAGTAATATAGTGGACCTTTGAGTCCGAATTATCGTTCCCACAAGGACTATATTTTAGACTTAATATACTTTTCCTAACTCCTATTTGATAAAAAGACAAATAAAGAATGGTAATAGTTGTGAATATTTTTCTTGAAAACTAACTACCTTAAATTGATGGAAAGTATAAGAAGATAACAAATAACGATTGATTAAAGATTCAAATACATGATGAATATTAGGGCAATACAATTTCATCTTTGATCACCTTAATTCTTAATTCAAGATTTATAATATAATGTAGTGTTCGATCGAATTCTTCTATTGTATTCAATTTACACATCTCGAGTTCTCATTGAGCCTATTTACCTAATTCAATTACATATCTCTATGCGAATTACCCATAGTTATACGAAACACTAGTTCTAAGAATTCATATTATGACCGCAATAATTAGTATAGGTATCTGTACGCATTATACTATTTTACCGAATTTTATTATATGGTCTAAGTCTCAATCTCACCTCTCGATTCGTAAGAGACTCACATAATCATCAAGTTATTAATCGTGTAATTTAATGCATTAAACTCATAATAAAACCAGCACATAAATAAATAAATCACAGGAATCTTGAATAGAAAAATAAAGGATCACAAGTCGACTACATTGTTTTCCCTAATCTGAAGTTTAGTTACTCATAGTATAAAAATAAAAACCAAAAGTATTGAAATGCATCACCGGATTTTAATAAAGATGTAGAAACGAATTAAATCTGCACCAAGATCTTCATCCGCTACCAATCAATGCTTCAAACTCGAATTTCGTAATGATTCTCTTCTTTGAATTGGGCTCTTCGATCTCTCGTTGTATCCCAATTTCTCAATGTTTGGAACCCTTTATTAGTGTCTCATTAGGTCTCTTTATACTTCTCTACACGTTCTTGGCCAATTTTGAGTCTTTTTCTGGGCTTCTCCCGGCCTTAATCAGTAAAACCCTAAGTTGTGCGGCGCAACTCCTAGGCGCTGCGATTCTTGTCCAGACGTTGCCTCGCTAAAAATCTTCTGCGTCTGTTTCACTATTTTTGTCGTAATGTTTTCTCTCGATATTCGATTAAGGCGATTCAAAATATGCTGGAAAGATAACTCAAAGGGCTACCTAGAAATATATCATTTTTAATTCGAACATTTACTGGGCAAAAAATGAGTCTCAATTTCCAACTAAAAATTTGGACATTCTTGTGCGGTTAAAAATTGACTTGTGAAAATATTTTGGCCATATTTTCACTCCTTTTTTACCTTTAGTTGTATCCATTTGACCCTATCATTTCGAATCTTCATCATGAGCTTCGACACAATTTTTGAGTATTTGTACTTTTGCCCCTAGACTTTGGATCTTGTCATTTTTTTGCCATTTTTCACTTCTTTTCTCTAATTCTTCATCAAACATAAAGTTTTACCTACAAAAATGTAATATAACATAAATTAGGTATAATCTTATCGAAAGGACAATAAAATATCATCTTTTATGACCTCGACTAAGTGTAGAAACTACACTTATCATGCACTTATCACTCACTTTGGTGCCTCTTGATTTCTTGAGTTTTTATTGTTGTTTGCTTGATTTTACTTAGGATCCGTTTGATTGCAAGAGTGGAATTTGGATGGAAAGAAAATAAATTTCAGGAAATTGAATCGCCTATAATTGTTTTTCCTGGGAATTGTTAATTAATTATGTTTGATTTGTATAATTTTCCACGTGGAAAATATTTAAATTTTGGATCTTTGAGTGTTCGTTTAGCTTTGTTTTTTTATGAAAATTGTTCATTAAGGAGAATTTTTTTTTTTTGCAATTGGTGATAAAATCCGTGTCCATTGCCAAAAAAAAAAAAAAAGACCCAAACATGGAAACCATTTTCCCATGATTTCAAGGAATTGGTGCACGTGTGGGGGGAACACTATCAAACACTCATTTTCATGGAAAATGGAAATTGTGAAAATGGAAATATTTTCCATGAAAATGAGAGGCTATCAAACATAGCCTTAATCTTTTAGGTGGAATCGAGTTCTGCGGTTAGGGTTACTTAAGATTAGGTGGTTTATTTGTGTTGCTCGAATCATTTCAGCTTGGGGGTATTCGACCATTTTCAGGTTCGTGGACTACTTTGTTTCGGATTTACTTATGGCTGCTTTTTGTTTGGACAGTTTCAAGGGCAGATTGGTTTGTTTTGGAACTGCTTGAACCATCCCAGCTCAGGCAATTTGGTCTCCACTGTTAGTGGGTCCTTGCTGTTCGGCCAGTTCTTAGGCTGTAGTTCTGGTTGGTTTGGCCAGCTTCTCCAGTCATCAGCTTGTGGGATCTATACAGTTCAGTGGATTTCAGCTTTGGTAACTTCGCGTGGTGTTCTTTCTTTCAGCTGAGTGTTTGTAGTTTTAGATTCTGCTTTCGTTGTATTGTGGGCTGTTCACACTTGGTTTCGAATCTGGTATTCCTCATGTTCATTTTTATACATTAATGTATCGGTGGTGATATTTTATTCAATTTGAATTTTGAATTGAGTTGCCGTACCTTGGGTTACGGCCAGTGTGCCCTCCCAGATTTTCAACATAGTGCAGTAGGTCAAAAGTCCCTGCAAGCCATACATTTTAAAATTAAGAAATTAAAGTTTAAAATTTCAAATATTAGATTTTTTAAAATTTTATTTATAAATAATTAATTGAACATATATTTTATTAATTAAATATATTAAGATTACAATTTTATACAATTTGATCACAAATTATAAATTAATTGGTCACAAATTATTTTTCGGACACAATAAAATTTTTTATAAGTCACAAATTATTTACGATAACAAATCAAAAAATATATAGGTCACAATTTATTCATTGATCACAAATTTATTAAATTAATAAGTCACATATTATTCATTGGCTAGAAATCACAACTTATTTTATGGTCACAAAATATTTAATTAATTAGTTGCAAATTAATTTTCAATTACAATTTATCAAATTGTTGGTCACAACTTAACAATTATTTAGGTCACACGTTATGTATTAGTCAAAAATTATCTATTTCATTAACCACGTATTTATTAATCACATATTCACCAATTTATTGGTTTTAATCTATCAAATAATTTGTGAGCATCGTCGCCGCCACTGTCACAATCGCCTCGCAGCCATCACCACGCCAGCACCGTCATTTGTGACCATGACCACCATTACAACATAATTAGAACAATCACTTTACCACCACCACCACCTCACCACCAACAAATTAGATCCAAAATTCCAACACCCTACAATTGCCATCACCTCGCCGATGTTGTCGCCGCCATCGCCACCACCACCATTTTCAACCACAACCACCATTTCCAACCAACACTCCTTCACAAACCTATTAACAAGAAACCTCACGGTTCCAACCTCTCTGCCACCGTCCATCCACCACCACCGCACCAGCAATTGGTCAAATGGTATCCTACAGCCAGATTCACCATCACTCCATCAATGTCGCCTACTATCACCGCCTTCACCACTACTGCCATCGCAGATCTATCCTCCCCACCGCACCTCCACCTACACCACCAACAAAAACCACCACAAACCCCAAACAACACCAAAATATGGAAAACCACCATCACCATCACCACTCCAAAACCAAAACCACCTCACTTTTGTCGCCGATCCACCACCACCTGCACTAACCACCTATAGCACCACCGAACTGCAGTAGCGGCAAGGGTGAAACTGCTCCATGACGTAGCGTCATCGAAGCACTATAGCAGCGGTGGGTGCTACAACATTGAGCAGCGGTCATTGTATTGCGGTGGCGTGAGTGTTGCCGTAGCAGCGTTGTTCAGGTCACCTCAATGGTGACAACAAAGATGGTGGTCTCCCTTCTTGTGTTCGTAGAAAAGAGAGAATGGGGAGGAAAAATGATTTAGGGTTAGGGGATGGGAATGTTTATAAGTTTAAATTTATAATATTAATTATTATTAAATAATTTAATTATCATTTGATATTTTATAAAAATCTTTTAAATCTTATTTTTGAAAATGGAACTTAAAAAGTAGGATTTTGTGTAATTTCCACTATTTTTATATTTCCATTTGATTATTTTGTTGTTAAAACGTAGGCATGCCTTTGGGCTTTGTGTGTTCCCAGCCCGTCAGCTATATGAGTAAGAAAAAGTGAAAATTACATAAATCCCGGTGTTTAAAGATTGCTTTTTAAAAATCAGATTTAAAGTTTATTTATTCAAAAATCAGGTACTATATTAAAACCTAATTAATTTCATCCCAAACCCTAGAAACCATTTCCATTTTCTTTCTCTCTATATCTCTCCGTCTTCTTCGCCTTCTCTCCTCTCTACCTTTTCTCTCTCTGCCAATCTTTACCGGTGATGCCACCCATCTCTCCCGACAATGTCGCTGTGCTCATCGACGATTCGGTGGTGGAGGTGCGGAGTAATGTGGTGGTAGAGGTGTACAGTGCTGTGGTAGGAAAGGAGATCGAGTGCTATGTACGATGATGTGCTTTGGTGCGGTGGAGATGGAGGTGGAGGTGTACGGTGCAGTGCGGCGGTCGAGTGAGTGGTGTCGTGACGTGCGCAGGTGGTGGTTGTGCCCTTTCGTTGTTCGTTCTTTCGTCGCGGAGTTGTTCGTCGAACCGTTGCTACAGTTCTAGAGTGCAGATCCATTCTTCTTCCCCTTTCTTATTTTATTTTTAAGTGGTACAGTAATGACGATTTGGTGGTGGAAGTGTGCGATGCGGTGGTGGGTGCGATGGTGATGTGCTCTGTGGTGTTGTAGGTGCGATGGTTGACTGAATCGTGTGGTGTTGTGTGCGTTGGAGCTGGTCGTGTGTGGAGCAGTGTCGTGGCTGTGGCAGTGGGGGTGGTCTTGGGTGGGATGAGATGAGATGTGGTGGGTATTTGTGACCAATTATTTGGTTGACTATGACCAATAATTGGTTAATTTTTGACAAATAAATAATATACGACCTAAAAATTGTGACTGTGATTCACGATTTATGAAGTTATAATCGAGTTGTGACCAATAAAATGTTTGATTATTTCAATCTGTGACCTATAAAAATTTTAATTCATGACCAATAATAACCTATGACTATAAAACTCTCGATTTGCGACCAGAAATTAAGTTGTGACAAAAAAAAAAAAAAGATTAGTTGTGATCGAGAATTTGTAATGAATAAATGAGTTGTGACCAATAAAATTTTCTATTCGTGACTAATGAATAATATGTGATCGATAAAATTTTGATTCGTGATCGAGAAATAATATGCGACTTATAAAATTTTTGATTTATGATTGAGAAAAAATTTGTGACAATAATTTGATAAGTTGTGCCCGGAAATTAATTTTTAACTAATTAATTAGATAATTGTGACCAAACTGCATATAATTATGACCTTAACAAATGTCAGAATCGGAGTAGTTGTCGGAATAAAGTGGCAGCGGAACGGTCACCGGAATAGTCATGATATAGTTGCTGGAATTAAGCGGTGGTCGTGAACGGTCATCGAAACAGTCGCTGGAGTAGAGCGGCCACTTGAACGGTCGCTGAAATGGTCCTCGGAGCATTAGGAGTGTTGGAGGTGGAGGTGGAGGTGGAGGTGGGGTGGGTTAATTATATTATATTATAATTGAATTGTATAATTGTGATTTTAATATATTTAATTAATTAATAAATACCTGATTTTTGCAATTTTTAAACTTAAGGCTTGAAAATTGATTTGATGATAGTTAAAACCTGATCCTTGAATTCTTCCCCTTTTTTCTTTTATTTTTGAGTGGTGTGATGATGACAATTCGGTGGTGGAGGTGTGCGGTGCGGTGGTGAGTGCGGCGGTGATGTGCTCTGTGGTGCTGTAGGTGCGATGGTTGACTGAATCGTGTGGTATTGTGTATGCTGGAGATGGTCATGTGTGGTGCAGTGTCGTGGTTGTGGCGGTGGGGGTGGGGGTGGTCGTCGGCGGTGGTGGTCTTGGGTAGGATGAAATGAGATGGGGTGGGTATTTGTGATCAATTATTTGGTTGATCGTGACCAATAATTGGTTAATTTTTGACAAATAATTAATATGTGACCTAAAATTGTGACTGTGACTCGCCATTTATTAAGTTGTAATCGAGTTGTGACCAATAAAAGTTTTGATTTTTTCAATATGTGACCTATAAAAAATTTTAATTTGTGGCAAAAAATAACCCGTGACTGTAAAATTCTTGATTTGTGACAAAAAAAAAAAAAAACTTGTGATCGAGAATTTGTAATGAATAAATGAGTTGTGACCAATAAAATTTTTGATTCGTGACTGATGAATAATATATGATAGATAAAATTTTGATTTGTGATCCAGAAATAATCTGTGATTTATAAAATTTTTGATTTATGATCGAGAAAATATTTATGACCAATAATTTGATAAGTTTTGACCAAAAATTAATTTTTACCTAATTAATTAGATAATTGTGACCAAATTGCATATAATTGTGATCTTAACAATTGTCGAAATCGGAGCAGTTATCAGAATAAAGTGGCGGCGGAACGGTCATCGGAATAGTCACGATATAGTTGTTGGAATTAAGCGGCGGCCGGAACGGTCGTCGGAACAATCGTCGGAGTAGAGCGTCCATCGGAACGGTCGTCGGAATAGTCCCCGGAGTAGTAGGGGTGTTGGAGGTGGAGGTGGGTGGGTTAATTATACAATTAATTTTGCAATTTTTGAACTTAAGGCCTGAAAATTGATTTGGTGATAGTTAAAACCTGATCCATGAATTCTTCCCTAAGAAAAAAGTCAAATTTAGCCCAACATATTGGGCTGCCTCCACTCAAAAAGATTGCTACCCAACCCAACCAATAATTAATGTAGGCCAGCTCCCTTTGGATGATACTCTACAGTAGAATATCGTTCCAGCTAAGGCAGTGGTTCATTCAGAAAGTTCAACTAAGGCAACCTCTACTTTACTGTGGGGATTCTATCTGAGGGGAAGGCTGCTACAGATTTCTGGAAAGGTTTATGTGAAGAGGATGATTTATCACCAAGTGTATCCAAAACACTTGGCGATGAGGACACGGAGTCAGCTTTCTCGACTGGGAACCTCAACTTATAGTGAAATCTGTAATGGAAGAACAAAAGCTCCATGTGTGAATTTGTTTAACGATAACAGAAAGTTGTTGTAAATTTCACAATAATTATGCTAAGAACAAGAATCACATATACTAATTGATAAATTGAAGTTCATACACGCGGAAGACTTTTTTTGTTTATGTATATTACCAGCTAGATCTTCCTTTCTTTGCTCCTAAAAAATATTCAGCCGTCAATGGGCAAGCCAATAAACGATATGGAGAGGAGATGAGACCTAGCCTTTATATAGAAAATTAATAAGCCGTCCCATTACCAACTCTAATCCTAATTAGAGTTTACATAATTCCGGTCCACATACTTAAAATTACTACATTATAATAATAAAGCTCGTAAGGTGTACAACGACCCAAGTGATCACTTAACATATTGGGCATAATCACATTATCATTACAAGTCATACATCTAACTCGTAAAATTTGCAATCAAATGGAAGCCTACATAACAGAATTATTCTAACATTCTCTCACTTAGGCAAACATTTGATTATTATATAACAGAACTTTTAACCTCCGAGTCTGACTACACAGATGGCCACACAATTATAACTACCATGATAACACCTTACACAACATGTTCCGGTCCAACAAGAATGTTAACATCGAACATGAAAATCGTTACACCAATCAAACGATGTAAGACCACTCCACAGCTACAAATGACAACGTCCTTATCGACGTGGATCCTCATCATCCAACCAATGTGGTAGTATGTAGTATGAATTTAGCACCTAATGTGAAAAAATGTGCTAATTCATATTGGTCCTCACAATGCTTCTAATCAAAATGAAGCCACGTGTCTCTAAAAGAGACTCATCTTTTGTCTTTAATTGTCATATCTTGAGATCAAAATAATATCATAATAAAAGACATAAGTCAAATGTATGCTCAAAATAATTTATGGATAGGAGAAATATATTTTATTATTGGAAGTGGCTGTACCCGAAGAACATATGGGTTGCCTACGTACCTCGTGAAGGGATCAAGCAAAAACGTAGTTCTCTTATATAAATAACTTTCAATAACCAAAAACATCAAATATTTCCACAATACCCATAACACGTGTCTTAAAAACTTCTGAAGTGAGTCCTTTAGTCAAAGGATCTGCAATCATCGTCTCTGTATTAATATGCTCTATTTTCGTCTGCCCGTCCTTGATTCAATCTCTGACCACCAAATATTTGATGTCAATGTGTTTTGACCCACTAGAACTTTTTTTATTTCTTGAAAAGAACACCGTTGCACTATTATCACAATAAATAGTGATTGGCATCGAGATGGAGTCAACAACTTTCAACCCAGAAATAAAATTTCTTAACCAAATGGCTTGAATTGTAGCTCCATAACATATCACAAATTCAGCCTGCTTAGTAGAAGATACCGCTAGAGTCTTCTTAACACTTTTCCATGAGATAGCACAACCAACCAATATGAAAATATAACCTGAGGTTGATTTCAAATCATCTTGACATCTAGCAAAATTAGAATCTGAGTAGCCTACCACCTCAATGTGATTTGAACGCTGAAAAGTGAGCATGTAACTTTCAGTTTGCTTTAAGTATCTCATAATTTTCTTAGTCACTTTCCAATGCTCTTACCCCGAATTCAACTGAAACCTACTGAGAACACTGAATGTATAAGCAATATCTGGTCTAGTGCAAACTTGAGCATACATCAAACTCCCCACAGTACTAGTATATGGTATCATCTTCATAGATTCTCTTTCTAGCTCATTCCTTGGACATTGAGCTTTGTTAAACTTATCACCTTTTATGATAGGTACATCAGCATGTGCATATTTTTGCATATTGAACCTTTCTATAACACATCGTATATAAAGCCTTCTGAGAAAGTCCCAACACGTCACGATGTATTTCAATGCCAAGCACATAAGTAGCTTCTCCAAGATCTTTCATCTCAAAATTAGAAAATAACATCTTCTTTGTCTCATGAGGTAACGACAAGTCACTGCTAGCAAGCAAAATGTCATCAATATACCGGACATGATAAATGAAATTTCTCCCACTTATTTTGAGATAAATATATTGATCAACTGTATTTTCAACAAAATCAAGAGAAGTCACAATATCGTCAAACTTCAAATACCACTGACGTGGTGCCTGCTTGAGGCCATATGAAGATTTACTTAACTTACATACCAAGTTTTCTTTTTCCTTCACAACAAAAAACTCTAGGTTGTCTCATGTAAACCCTTCTTGAAAGATCTCCATTCAGAAAAGCTATCTTAACATCTATCTGATAAAGCTCCAAATTATAGTGTGCCATAAGTGCCATGATAATTCGAAAAGAATCTTTGGACGAAACAGGTGAAAAAGTTTCATTACAATTAATGCCTTCTCGTTGAGTGAACCCTTTCGTAACCAATCTCGCATTCTTTCGTTCAGCATTCTCTTTTGAGTCCAATTTACTTTTGAAGATCCACTTGTTATCTATGGCTTTATCATCCGGATAAAGTTCAACAAGTTCCCAAACTTTATTCTGTTCCATAGAGTTCATTTCATCTTCCATAGCATTTATCCATTTATGTAACTCAGAACTTGTCAATGCTTGACTATAAGTAACAGGGTCAACAATATGCACAATATTAAAATCACTCTCCAACAAATATGTAATGTAATCACTGGGCAATGCAGACATCCTTTCCCTTTGCGATCTCCTAACTTGTAGCTCAGGAACTGACTCAATCGTTATTGATGGAGAAACCAGAAGTTCTTCTTGGTGCCCAAGTTCTTCATTAACAATTTCAGATGGTTAAGGTATAACTCTCTCCTGTATATACATAAACTGGAACAATAACTGGACTTTGTTCTACAAAAAAATTCCTTCAACGTAGAACTCCTACTATCGCCAAAATCATTTTCTAGGAATTTAGCAGTGACTGACTCAAAAATTCTGGTGCTACGGTTTGGACAATATAACTTATATCCTTTTGATATGTCTGGGTATCCAATAAAGTAATCATGAGTGGATTTTGGGTCTAATTTCTTCTCGAAATGATTATAAATTCTCACCTCAGCTGGACATCCCTAAACTCTGAAATGAGCCAAACTTGGCTTACGTACCGTCCACAACTCGAAAGGTGTCTTTACAACAGTTTTACTTGGAACTTTGTTCAAAATGTAGATAGCAGTTTTCAAGGCTTCACCCCATAGATATTCTAGAAAATTTGTTCAACTCATCATGCTCCTGACCATGTCTTTTAGAGTTCGATTAATATAAAACATCACATAAGAGGTCATTTCCTATCAAACGAGAATCATAAAACAATTCCATTCCATTACCAAAATTGAAGGAAAAACCAGAAGCATCAAGTTTCAATATAGAAATTAAATTTCGTCTCATTGTCGGTACAAAAACTGTATTCTCTAAAACAAGAGAGAAACCAAACTCCAAAGACAACTTCACTACTCCTATGAACTTAACCTTCACTTGAACACCATTCCCAACGCATATGCTTACTTCATTTTCACTTGACCTCCGTTTGCTTGTGAACCCCTACAATGAATTCGCAATATGAATACTGGCTCTCAAGTCTAACCACAAAGAATTCAAAGGAACATCTACAAAATAAGACTCAAAACAAACTAAGGCCAATGAGATGCCTACATAACTCTTTTTCTTCTCCAACCAAGTCTTAAACTTAAAACAATCTTTCTGCCAATGACCATTCTTTTTACAGAACTTGCATTGATTATTTTTCTTTATAGTTCCTTTGGGACTACTATAAATCTGACCTCCAAAATTTTTGTTCTGTTGATTGCAGTGTGACTTGTTGCCCTTGTGGAACTTAGACTTATGAGAAGACCCCTTGTTTTGTGGTGATTGAAAAGCTAATTGCACAGTTCGACATTTTCACACCTCAACCTATACTCCTTTTGGGCACATACAGCAATAAGGTCATCAAAAGCCCATTTATCTATTTGAGCATTATAAGCAACATTTAGCTGATTAAACTGGCTCGGAAGGCTATTCAGAACATGATAGAATAGAAAAAGGCTCAACAATGGGAATCTTAAGAGCCTTTAATTTAGAAGATATATTTATCATCTTCATAACGTGCTCCTTAACTCCACTTGAACCATCTTATCTCATATTCATCAATTTGTCCATCAGATCTCCATTTTCAGCTTTATGAGACTCAACAAATCTCATTCCTATGGCATCCACAAAACTTTTAACATTTTCATTTTCTAGAATAGCACCCATAATGGAATCGGATATGGAGCTCTTAATAATCTTCAAATAAAGTCTATTAGCCATTTCCCGCTTTTTATACTTAGCCACATATTCAGTGTACTTTTATCCATGGGTTTAGAAAGCTGCTTCTCCATTGCAAAATCCAACCCTAAAGACCAAGTGCTATTTCTATGTCTCGTTTTCATCTCACATAATTATTTCCAGTTAAAGTTTCAATAGCAGACAATTGACACGAAAAGCTGATGCATTTAAAACTGTGGAAACATAAAATAACATATGTAATATCATCCAAACATAATCCGTACAAACAATGGATTCTAACTAAAATGGGCTACTAATTAGAAAGTTCGTAATTAAAGTCAAAATAAAATGAATATTATTACGGTAAAAGCCTAGATGCACATTATAAAGTCACATTTGGACTAATATAACACGTTGTAAGGTACTTTTAAAACACATAATTAAGTTAGTTAACAAAACATATTGATTTTCCAAACACGAGCACCTTTGGACAGAAGGAAATTTCTAGACCAAGTAAACTCGTTAAATGTCTTATGCCATCCAAAAAATATAACATATAATAACACATTTGGGCAAGATAATGTATGTAATAATTCAAAATTACGATGCTAACGTCCAAATTATTTTTATTTTTTTTTAGAACCAAACAAAAATGAGTGTGCCACTTTGGTGGCTACCACTAAGTTTTATTTCAAAATATTTCTCTTAATGGAAGCACCAAGACAGACTTGAAGTCCACGAAAAATTCAATAATAATCATAATCATCAACAAACGAAAAACAAAATTCATGTGCGATCGTGAGACGAAATTGACAACTAAATTTCAATATATGAAAATGAAATTTAAATGAATAAATAACAAAGACATTTAAAATATTTCAACAAAAATATAAATTTGTCAATTTTAAATATAATTTTAAAAATTCAAATTTAATATTTCAAAATTCCAAAATTAACCCTAAAATTAAAATTATGAAAAGTAGGGCCTCATTATGAAGAAATTACAGCATGAGTCCTCCTCTCTTTTTTTTTAACAATTACAAAATGACTCCTTTTATAAATTGCAGACAAGCTCCCAAAAAAATCACAAATTGTGGTGATGCCCCTGTCCCCAAATCAATAGACTACATTTTGGCAAAACCCTTTGTTCTTCACCCTCCTTTTAGCCGCGCCGCCGCCTTACCAAAAAAACCATCCCAGCGACGACAACATACTTTCGGTGATTTGAACAGTAACCCAATTTTGAAATCTCCATTGAGTGGGCTTCACAGAGAAGATCTATGTGCATGTTCTTATTCACTTTTTGAGGCTAAAAAATATGATCAAGTCTAGTACACCAGAGGCAAGGGGGTTTCAGACCAAAATACTCCGCAAATTTTATGATCACATAAGAAAACGGAGAGTTTAAGAGGATGAGGATAATCAAAATCCATTCAAGAACTGTATAGATTGGAATAAAAATAATATTGTTGGTGTCTCTATGCAACATGGATGCAAATTTGTTTGCAGCCATTTCTTGATACTATATATTATGGCATGTACAGATGAAAATAATTCGTAGAAATCACAAAATGAAAACATGGGATAATTAACAAATTCAGAAATGATTAAAACAACACTGAACTGTAGAGAGAGAGAGAGAGAGAGATGAACAAGATGAGATTTTATTTAGACAGAAAAATCCAATTTTATTTTATTTTTTTGTTTAGAAGATTCTGATCTTAGCATGCCTACTTTGATACCAATTGTTGTAAATTTCACAATAATCATGCTAAGAACAAGAATCACATATACTAATTGATAAATTGAAATTCATACTTGCGGAAGACATTTGTTTTGTTTATGAATATTACGAGCTAGATCTTCATCTTCTTGCTCCTCAAAAATAATTAGTCGTCAATTGGACAAGCCAATAAACAATATGGAGAGAAGATGGGATCTAGCCTTTATATAGGAAATTATTAAGCCGTCTCATTACTGACTCTAACCCTAATTAGGACTTACATAATTCCGGTCTACATGCTTAAAATTACAACATTATAATAATAAAGCCAGTAAGGTGTACAACGGCCCAAGTGACCACTTAACATATTGGGCCTAATCACAGTATCATTATAAGCCATACATCTTACCTCTAAAATTCGCAATCAAATGGAAGCTCACACAATAGAATTATTCTAACAAAAGTTAGATGAGAATCTTAAGCTTAAAACTTTTGCTAACCAGCCTGAAGAAATCATCTTGGAGGAAGGCGAAGTGGATGACGTTGAAGAATCTTGGGGTTATTGTCTGGTTGGTTATTTCGCCAGTAGATTCCCGAGCAAAATAGCTTTACTCCAATTATGTGATTCTTGGAAAGTGGAATATCAGTATATTGTCCATGAAAGCGGATGGCTTGTATTCAAATTCTAAAATGAGGCGTCACATACTAGTGTGTTACATAGGAGCCCTTACTTTGTTTATGGGAGGACTTTAATGTTAAAAACCATGCCCTGTTGGTTTGAGTTCGATGATAAAGAGGTGAGCACAATGTCAGTTTGGGTTAAGTTACTAAGCTACCACTGAGTGTTGGAATTCAACTATCTTGGGAAAAATTGCATCGAAAATTGGTAAACCCATATCTATGGACATGCTTACATCCAAGGATAGACTATCGTATGCTCGAGTTTTAGTTGAGGTTGACGCATCTAATGAATTGGTTCAATCTGTTTCTATGAAATTGTCGACAAGAAAAACGAGACAACAATCTGTGACGTAAGAGCACGAGCCAAAATTCTGCTCTTATTGTAAGATTTTTGGGCACAAAACAGCTACTTGTAATATTAATGGTCATGTTGCAAACCAAGTTCCAGTTTATGTTCTTACTATCAGGCTGTGGATGCAAAGACCAAGTAGGCTCAGTTTGAAAAAACTGGACAGAATGCTAAGGATAATGTGATCCAGGCAGGCACAGGCGAACGGAATGGTCAGCATCATGTTACTTCACTTCAGGTGCAACAGGTTGAGCAAAATGACGTCCAATTGGGGCAGTAAGTGGACCAAAATGAAGCCCCGTTCACTAAGGTTGTAAATAAGAAAAAGGGTGATGCACCTTGGAAATAAGCAGTTACGCCAATTCTAGTATCGGCAAATGTAAACAATCACGAGATAAGTTCAGGGGCAGATTGTTCCTTAGACACTCAGGAGATAACTTCTAAGGCAAAAAGTAACGAAAAGCTAAAAGGAAAGCTTGAGGAGCAAAAAAAGGTCGTAACTACAAAAGATAAGAAGAAGGAAATATCCCTTGCTTCATCATCACGAATATTGGAGGTGTGAACATTAGGGGCATGAACCCTCCCCTAAAACAAAACGGAGTTCGGAGCTTCATGAAGCAACATGATATTGATGTTATGGGGATCTTGGAAACAAAGTTGGGAGAGCCAAAATTGTTGGAAAAATTGGTTTGTATTAGTTGGTTTGACCAACTTTTGACCAATTATTTTAGTGGATCCATTAGTTGGACAAAATATTTCTTTGACCGAATGTCTTCTACTCTATGAGTAGATTAATGTAATGTATTTATTTTCTCAAAACCAATTTAGGGTGAATAAAAATAAAATTGAAATAAATTACAATATGGAAATTGGAAAAAGTGTCAATCCCACATAGGAAAGCTAGAAGAGTATAAATTACTTTATATTGCTCAACTTTGGGACTTGGGACTTGGGTTTGGGCCTCAAAGAGTACCAATAGTTTTTGAAGGAGAGAGGACCTACATGCTAGTAGATTGAGCCAAAGTCCACAAGCGCGCGCTACCGCCGCCGTCCGTCCAGTTGACTCAGCACAGCACGGCACGGGCATGGGTCACGGGTCGTAGGCTTGGGCCAAGCTGATATATATTTTTTAGTAAAATAATATTTAATTTATATTATTTATTATTATTTAAAATAATAATATATTTAATTTATATTATTTTTTTCCCTGATTTTTTCTGTGCATGACACGTGGATTCTTTTAGAAGGGCAGTTGACAGTCGACAATTAAAACTGCCCGTCCAAAATGTTTGTGTCTGTTGAAGACACAACCTTTCAACTTCTATAAATAGGGCCCCATACCCCGATTTTCATTCACTCCAAAATAAATTTTGATTTATTATTCTTCCAAAATTATTCATTTGTCTCTGAATTATTCATATTTTGCAATTTAGCCTCAAAAAATATTTTCGTGCATTTTAATCCTCAATTTTGTTAGAGATCAAAATGTGAGTAGATTCATCGGGTTTTGTAATTTGGAGTGCTACTATTACAAGTCGAGGTCGTTGTATTTTGGGAGACGAGTGTCGAAATACCATCGGCACCAATGCGGGGCATTATCGTCTTAAGGAAAAAGATTCGAACTCTTACCTCGACCATAAACATTTTATATCGTTCATTTTTTGCACAACGTTATTCTGCCCAAATCAATTCACGGTGATATAATTATTTGCCAACTTTCCACAATCTTAAGACGATAATAACAAGTAATACTACATATGTCGTACCCCATAATAATGCTCACGGGAAGAAACTAGAAAAAGTCACCGGGAGTGGATTTTAAGAGATGGCAACAGAAAATGTTGTTTTCTCTCCGACTCTGAATTTGACAAAATTCTTGAGTGAAGATGTTCCAACTGTTGAGGAGAAGGTAATAGATTCTCAAAAGCGAGCAGCATTCGATGCATGGAGTCATAATGACTTCTTGTGCAAAAACTACATCCTAAATTGCCTTGACGACACACTATACAGCCAATACAGTTCGATCAAGACAACTAAATTACAGTGGGAGTCATTGGAAAAGAAGTACAAAGTGGAAGATGTCGGATTGAAGAAATTTGTTGCAAGCAAATCCTGGACTTCAAAATGGTAGATTCTAAAACAGTAATGAATCAAATCCAAAACCTACAAATCATCCTGCATGATATACATGAAAGTATGAAGCTCTGTGAATCATTTCACGTTGCTGCGATTATCGAAAAATTACCACCAATGTGGAAAGATTTCAAGAACTACCTGAAACATAAATGCAAGGAAATGGAACTTGACGATCCGATTGTACGACTAAGAATTGAGAAAGATAATCGCAATTCTTAAAAGAAATTTGGAAAGCTACAAATGGAGGCTAAAGTCAATTTGGTGGAGCCAAATACTCGGGTAATGGCAAGCAAAAGAGCAAGGCCAAAAAATTCAAGGAAATTGCTATAATTGCGGTAAGCCTGGTCATATTGCAAAAGACTGCCGACAGAAAAAGAAAAATAAAAAGGACCAAGTACACTTGACCAATGAAGACAGATTGTCTAATGGTGTGTCTGAACTAATACTCTCAGCTGTTGTATTTGAAACAATTATGTGGACAATCCGAGAGAATGGTTCGTTGATCTTGACGCTACTCATCACGTTTGTACTGAAAAAGAGATGTTTTCATCTTACACTCCTATCAACGGATGACAACTATTCATGGGCAACTCAGCAACATCAAAAGTCGTTGGTCTAGGTAAATTAGTGCTGAAGATGACATCAGGGAAAGAAGTAACACTCATCGATGTGCTACATGTTCCCAATATTCGCAAAAACTTGGTATCTGGAGTTTTGTTAAGCAATAGTGAGTTTAGGCTAGTATTTGAGTCTGACAAGTTTGTACTTACCAAAATTGGCATGTTTGTAGGCAAATGGTACTTAGCCAATGGGCTATTCAAAATGAATGTAATGCATGTACTCCATAATTTTGATATTAATAAAAATAAATCTTCTACTTACTTGATTGAGTCTTCTAACTTATGGCATAATATGTAAGACATGCAAATGTTAATACTTTATGTAAATTAGTAAGTTTAGATTTATTGTCTTCCATATTCTTTGATCAATATCATCGGTGCGAAACATGTGTAGATGCTAAATTAACCAAAACACTGTTTCATTCAGTTGAAAGGAACTCGAATCCTCTACAACTAATTCACAATGATATTTGAGATTTAAAGTTTGTGCAAATTAGAAGAGGTAAAAAATATTTTATTACTTTTATATATGATTGCACAAGGTGCTGTTATGTCTATTTACTAAGGAGCAAAGACGAGGCCTTAGAAACATTTAAACAGCACAAGAATGAGGTTGAGAATCAACTAAGCAAACAGATAAAAGTTATTCATGGTGACAGAGGTGGGGAATATGGAGCACCGTTTGAAGAATTTTTTTTTAGATTTTGGGATTATTCATCAACTACAGTTCCTTATTCACCTCAATCGAATGATATTGCGAAATGCAAAAATCGTACTTTGAAAAAAATGATGAACGCTATGTTGTTAGTTTTGGATTACCTCAAAATTTGTAAGGGGAAGCAATTTCCTCAGCTAACCACATTCTAAACAAATTACCACACAAAAGTAGGAATGAAACTCCTTATGAGTTATGGAAAGGTCATAAACCTTTTTACAAATACTTAAAAGTGTGGGGGTGTTTGGCTAAGATAGAAATACCAAAGTCTAAACAAGTTAAAATATGGCCTAAAACCATCGATTGCATACTCATTGGATATGTTAATAACACCAGTGCTTATCGATTTCTCGTACATAAGTCTGACATTTCGGATGTACATGAAAATACTATCATTGAATCTAGGAATGTTGTATTTTTTTAGGACAATTTTCCTTGTAAGGAAAGGAAATAGATAAGTTCGCAAAAAAAAAAAACTTATGATACTGCAATTGGTAATCATCAAAGTGATGAAGACCCAAGACGTAGCAAAATGACCAAAACATCTACATCTTTTTGTCCAGATTTTTTAACTTATTTGTTAGAAAATGAACCTATGACATTCAATGAAGCAACGTCTAGTCCAGAAACTCCATTCTGGAAAGAGGCTATCAATAGTAAAATTGATTCTATTATGCAGAATCATACCTGGAAGTTGGTAGATCTCCCACCTGGTAACAAACCTTTAGATTGTAAATGGATTTTCAAAATAAAATTAAAGACTAATGGACCAGTTAATAAATAGGTCAGATTGGTAGCTAAATAATTCAAACAAAAAGAAGGCCTTGATTTTTTCGATATATACTCACATGTGACAAGGATAACATCAATTAGAGTATTAAATGCAATCACAGCATTGCATAATATGGAAATCCATCAGATGGAAGTCAAAACAACGTTCTTAAATGGTGAGCTAGAAGAAAAAATTTACATGGAACAACCCGAATGGTTCATTGCTCTTGGACAAATTTACATGTAACAACCCGAATGGTTCATTGCTCTTGGACAAGGGAAAAATGTGTGTAGGCTCATTAAGTCATTATATGGACTAAAACAAGAGCCAAAACAATGGCATGCAAAATTTAACAAAACTATGTTGTCAAATGGTTTTAAAATTAACGAATGTGATAAATGTGTTTATATTAAAACCACACCTAATACATATGTAATCGTATCTCTATATGTTGATGATATCCTAATTATGGGTAGTAAATATGATATTATAACAAATACCAAGAAAATATTGACAAAACATTTTGACATAAAAGATATGGGTATTGCAGATGTAATATTAGGAATTAAAATCCATAAAACATCTGAGGGACTTGTCTTATATCAATCTCACTATATTGAGATTGTACTTAATAAGTTTCATATATATGATGAAAATCCAATTAAAACATTGGTAGACTTAAGTCTACACTTGGCCAAATATAAAGGCAAACCCGTATCTCAATTAGAGTACTGTCGGATAATAGGCAATCTAATGTATATTACAAATTGCACTCGTCTGGATATTGCATATGCAGTGAACAAAATTAGTAGATATACAAATAACCTAAATAATGATCATTGGAAGGCATTGGTAAGGGTTCTTAAATATCTACAATACACTTCAAATATTGAATTACATTATATTGGATATCCAGCAGTATTAGAATGATACATTGATGCTAATTGGATATCAGATACAAAAGACTCTAAATTCACTAGTGGGTATGTTTTTACTATTGGTGGTGCGGTCGTATCTTGGAAATTCTCTAAACAAATATGTATAGCTTGATCCATGAAGGAATCTGAGTTCATAACTTTAAATAAGGCTAGAGAGGAAGCAGAATGACTTCGAAATTTTTTAGAAGATATTCCATGTTGGCCTGAACCTGTGCCTACAATTAGTATACATTGTGATAGTCGGCTATCGGTAGAGCACAAAATAGTATGTATAATAGTAAGTCTCGACATATTCGTCGAAAACATAATACAACTAAGCAGTTTATCTCAACTGATGTTATTTCCATAGATTATGTAAAGTCTAGAGAAAATCTCGCGTATCCGCTTACCAAAGGCTTACCAAGAGATCAAGTATACTGCCTATCAAGGAGAATAGGTTGAAAGCCTACTACGCAAGAATCTTTGTAATGGTAACCCAACCTTGCTGACTAGAGATCCCAAAATCTTGGTTCAATGGGACAACTAAGTTATGAAGATTCAAAGAAGCACTTCATAATTAACTCCTACACATTCCTACAATAAGAAGTGCTATCTGCAGAAAGTTTTAGGTTAAGTTATACTTTTAATGATTCATATATCTTGGACTATCTAAGTGGGGTATGGTAGGTACTCTTAATATGAGATCACCTATATAAGTGTGAAATATGGTTGCTTCTATGAAAATGTTTCAAAGGCTTGAATTCTCTAAAACACTTATGAAATCCAAGAGTTGTTCAAAGCCAAAATGAACACAACAGTGAGAACTCGAAAATGTTAGGGAGGTTATTGTGTTGATGCTATTGTCTTGGTTTACACCAACGACTGACAGTTCAAAACATCACGTTCATTGATTAGCCAAGTAAATCCAATAGTATTCTACTACGGAAGGTTCAAACTCATAAGGTACCNCTTATGAAATCCAAGAGTTGTTCAAAGCCAAAATGAACACAACAGTGAGAACTCGAAAATGTTAGGGAGGTTATTGTGTTGATGCTATTGTCTTGGTTTACACCAACGACTGACAGTTCAAAACATCACGTTCATTGATTAGCCAAGTAAATCCAATAGTATTCTACTACGGAAGGTTCAAACTCATAAGGTACCTATCCGGATGCGATAACATTTCGTCTGATCTCTTTATAGGTCTGCATAGTCTATTACATTAACTTCCATTTATGTGGGGGAATGTTGGAAAAAATTGGTTTTTATTAGTTGGTTTGACCAACTTTTGACCAATTATTTTAGTTGGTCCAGTTAATTGGACAATATTTCTTTGGCTGAGTATGTTATACTCCATGAGTAAATTAATGTAATATATTTATTTTCTCAAAACCAATTTAGGATGAATGAGAAATTAAAGCTAAAAGATGACCACTAGAAATTAAAATAAGTTGGAATAAAAACTGGTGGGAAATTGAAAAAGTGCCAATCCCACATAGTAAAGTTAGAAGAGTATAATTCACTTTATATTGCTCAAGTTTGGGACTTGGGTTTGGACTTCAAAGGGTACTAATAATCTCTGAAGGGGAGAAAACATACATGCTAGTAGGTTAGGCTAAAGCCCACACACGAATCGTGGGCTTGGACTTGGGCCAAACTGATATATATTTTTTTGGTAAAATACTATTTAATTTATATTATTTTGTTATTATTTAAAATAATAATATATTTAATTTATATTATTTTTTCTCCGATTTTTCTATGTGTGACACATGGATTCTTCTAGAAGGGCAGTTGACTGTTGACAGTTAAAACTGACTGTCCAAACAGTTTATGTCTGTTGAAGACACAACTTTTCGATTGTTATGTCTTTTGGACACAAACTTTCAACTTCTATAAATAGGCCTCCATATCCCGATTTTCATTCACTTCAAAATTAATTCTGATTTTATTATTCTTTCAAATTATTCATCAGTCCCTGCATTATTCATATTTTGCATTTCAGCCTTGAAAAATATTTTCGTACATTTTAGTCCTTAATTTTGTTAGAGAGATCAACGTGTGAGTATGTTCCCTGGGTTTTATAATTTTGAGTGCTACTATTACAAGTTAAGGTCGTTGTATCTTGGGAGACGAGTGTCGGAATACCGTCAACACCAGTGCGGGACATTATCGTCTTAAGGAGAAAGAGTCGAATTCTTGCCTCGACCATAAACATTTTATATCATTTATTTCTTGCACGATGTTATTCTGCCCAAATCAATTCACGGTGATGTAATTATTTGCCAACTTTCAACAAAAATTAGATTGGATTATTTGAAACAAATTTGGTTGTTTGTTGCAAACCACCAACTTCTCTACTCATCAAGCAAACCAGATTTTTATTTTGTGGAAACCTATAAAAGTTGACTTGGAGGTTTTGGAGACTACATTGCAAGTCATCCATTGCAACGCTGCTTGTAAGGTATCTTCACTTACATTTCTTATTAGCTTTGTCTATGCTTTTCATACTATTGTGAGTCGTAGGCTATTGTGGAACAAGATCATGGAGTTTGGATTGGATTGTTCTTTACCTTGGTAGATTATGGGGGATTTTAACATAGTGCTTAATTTGATGAAAAATGCAATGGAGCGGATGTTATCCCATATGAAGTGAGGCATTTTGGAAATTGTTGCTTAAATGTTGGACTTACAGATTTAAGATCCATTGGGTGTTCCTATACTTGGACTAATAATTTGGTTTGGAGCAAACTTGATAGAGCCATGGTGAATGATGTTTGGGTGCAAACGGGAATTAATAGCCATGCTGTTTTTTTGCCGTCAGGATGCCTTTCCGATCACTCTCCTTACATTGTTTCACTTCTTGAGCAAGATGGGAATACAATTCACAGTTTAGGTTCTTCAATATGTGGACTAAACATGAAAACTTTCATGATTTTAGTACGTGATTACGGAATCATTATATCCGTGGCATGAAGCAATTCATACTTCGTAAAAAGTTACAAACGCTCAAAGGTAGGAAACTCAATGACAAGCACTTCACACATATTTCCTTAAGGGCTGAAAATGCTATTAGAATGTTGAAATTGACACAATTGGAGCTACGAGATGATCCCACCAACATGCAACTACAAAGTGATGTGACACGTTTGAGAAAAGAAGTAGTTAATCTTTGTGAAATGGAGATGAGCTTCTATTATCAACAAGCTAAGTATGTATATCTTAAGAATAGTGACAAGTGTACCAAGTTCTTTCACTCCGTGGTTAAGAGAAACACTAAAAGGAATTACAATGCAGCTATACTTAAAAGGGATGGTTCATATACTACTTCCCAAAAAGAGGCGGCAGATGATTCATTCACTTTTATGGTGAACTGCTGGGAAAAGACAGCTTAATGAAGCCTATTGATGCTGATTTTTTTAGTTTTGGACCCATGCTATCTATGGAGAATGCTAAGCTACTTGACTGGGATGTTTCAAGGAAAGAAATCAAAGATGTTTTATCTAATATTGGTGATGACAAGTCACAAGGGCCAGACGGATACACATCTTGTTTCTTCAAGAATTCTTGAGATATTGTAGGTGAAGAGTTCATAAGAGGCAATTGAAGAATTTTTTGCATCTAGTTCTCTTCTCAAGCAAACGAATTACACGGTCATTACTTTGGTTCACAAGGCAGATCATTCTACATCAAATTTTATTGAATCTACTTTAATTATTCTAATTGAAATTTTGAAAGTAATCCATATAGCAAATTCTTCATGTTTTTAAGTAATATGACTAACTTGCATGATCATCAAATCCTAATACGGTGAGGCGATCCCAGAATTGATCAAAAAGTTTTTAATACTCCTACTACATCTTAAGTAGCTTTTATATAGGTTGAAGATAATGAAAATGTGAATATTCATGTTCGTGACATTCCTATATACGCTCATTCTGGTTATTCACATAGAGTTCATTACTATTATGACTATTATGATCCGTTACAGTATCCATTACTCTTTCTATATGGAGAATCCAGTTGGTATGAAGGCATTGAGAGATGTAGAAATGTATTCTCTCAACCTGAACATATATCAACATCCGATAGTTTTGTTAGCACAAGTAGTTCAACAGTTGAATTTATTGAGAAAGAGAATAAAGGTTTGCAAATATAATATTTCATAATTTTTTTTCCCTTTTCTAACATAAATATCCTAAATAAGTATTTAATTTCGTTTTCTATTGTTCATGCAATGCTTTATAAAACGAAAAAGTGTACACAACTCTCTTATCGAGAATACTATTTATATAAGTTACAAATCAAGCATTCCAGTTAGTCTATACTACTTCATGTTGGTAGATTGTTCCAACAATATGTGGTAGAAATGCATGTGAAAATTGAAACTTCTAAAATGATTGTAGATAGTGTTGAAATCTTTTACATGTGGGCCAGAGAAATGCTAAAAAGATATATGAATGCAATGACTATTGTTCAACTTTATCGAAAATCAGATATATTTTTAATTATAATATGTAATTCAGATTAGCCTGAGATTAAACAAGAACTAAAACACTATGAAGAAGTTCAAAATCGACTTGATTTAATTACTTGTATATTTAAAGCAAAATTAGAAAAATTGGAAAAATGTTCAAGAAAAACATTTTAGGCCTTGTTGTTTCACACATATATGTTATTGAAATTCAGAAAATAGGTCTTCCTTATGCTATTATTAATTTTCAACAATGGACATAAGATAAATTGTGCTACAAAGGTCGATAGGATAGTATCTTGTGAAATTCCTAAGAAAAAACAAATACACTAATCTTCATTATGTTATTCTTAAACATAATATGCATGGCCCTTGTGAAAATCTTAATTCAAAAAATGCATGGAAGCAAATAAAGGTTGTAAAAATAGATACCCTAGAGATTATTATAATACTACTACATTCGGTCAAAATTCATACCTATTGTACAAACGTCGTAATACTGGTCTTTCTATTAAAGTTAGAGGTATAATGTTAGACAATTATTGGATTGTACCATATGATCTTTATTTAAGTGCAAAATTTTTCTGTCACATTAATGTTGAAGTTTGTTCTTCTATTAAAGTTGTTAAATATTTATACGAATATGTGTACAATGGATATGATCGTATTAATTTTTCACTCAATACGAATGGACCAAATCAAGAAATGGATTAAATTTGTTATCAATCCGTTAGGTGAATATCTCCACCTGAAGCCAGAGGCCGAGCTAGAAAAATATGTTGGTGTGGGCTAAAATTTAATTTTTTTCAATGAACTTGTACCATAAAAGATGCTCTATTATCACACGAGATTTAGTTAAAAATGTTAAATTCATGACACTCATAATAATGTGGGTCAAAATATATTTTTGGATACTCATAAAAAGTTCTAACATATATATTTTTAACTATTAAAATTAAGTATATAACATATTACTTATTTTGATAA
>CAIGRP010037685.1:0-12287 GCA_903798385.1 Fraxinus cuspidata
GGAGGATAAACAAATAAAATTCAGTATGCACGCCACATCTAATCAACCATCCGCACGACCTCGAGGATGAAAATGCAATTTTAGAATTTGGAAGGTAGAGAAAGAAGTATCAAAGACGGTAACTGCAAGTAGTTCAAGGCCGGCACAGTCCGATTGAGCCATCATGAGTGAGCATTACTCAAAGTTGAGTTCAAGACTATAAATTGAACGTTTAATGGGAGGTAATTCATTTGTCTATCTTTTACTTGTTTTAATTATTCAGTCCATGTAGAAAGTTAAAATTGTTTTTAGTACTTCTGCACGTTTAATTAATTTTTAACTTATATTTTAAGCATTTTATACTTGGGGTCGTATTCCTAGCGTCACAATTATGCAGAAAAATTGTAAGGACTCAACGCTTAAACCATGCGATCACATAGCTAGAGATCGCAAGCCTATGCAAACCCTAGGCAAAGTGGGTAGTGACAGGATCCGTCCCAAATCACCATAATAGACCCGACACGTGGCGTGCGTCGACGGTAGATTCCAGCTAAGTGTCGACCTACCACCAAGACAATTTTGACCTGCTTTGATCGCGAATTTTCATAAAATTTTTGACAAAATTTCTCTTAAAATATGGACTAAAATCATTTGAACAATAATCAATTTCCTCAAATCTGTATACATAATTTAAAACAAGGTATACCAATACCTCAAAACACAAACTATTCAAAATAAAATAGTGGTAAATTGACCTTTACTATTATTTATAAGCAAAAGTCCCCAAAACACTAAAGATGCCAAATATGCAGCTAGCCCATGATATGGATATATATATTACAAATTAACTTTTCTGACAAAAGATGCATGTACACCGCAACAAATATGCCCTATATAAACTGACATACAACTACTGACAATGCGTGGCTCAATTCAGTGGATCGACATGCTCTAATGCTTCTCAACTGATAAGGAAAATGATGACAAAACATGTGAACTTGTAACTCAATGAGTGGACAAATAAGTATATATTTTTTTTATTTATGCAAACTTTTTGAAAACTCTTATTTATGTTATTACAACTTTAAGAAATTCTGAAATCTGATAATACTTTTAAGATTAAAGCATAATGGAATCATAAAATTATTTACTCTTTATTCTGAATAAATAACTATAAGGTAAAACGGATACAAGAAATTGTTATCAATAAATATTAATTTTTCACCGTACTATAAGCTGAAATCTTTACTCTGTAAACTGAAAAAAACTAAATCATATCGTGTATAATACTGAAAAATCACACCAGAAAGGTACCCAGAATAACAATACTCATATATCTACTAATACCGATATACATGGTAACGCTATTTAATTTTGAAATTCTGGTCATACGCACGCAGGGCTATCCGAAGGTTATAATATGGTCAAGCACTATGAAAACACATTGACAATAGTACAAAGTTGGTAAATCACCATAATGGTCATACACTATGAAAACACATTTACACCAGTGTACAGTGGATAAAATCACTGGATACTTTCTGATAGTTTTAAAAATAAGTTTAGATACGTTGAAACATACTAATATAACATGCCAACAAAATTATTTATCTGAACTGAATTTAACTTTTAAAAGAACTCATTATAAAATTAATTTTATTATGAAAATCATGCTGTCAATTCAACTATAAGAAATAGATAACTTTCTAATCTACTATAAATTTAGCAAATATTTATTTTTGAAAAATAAGTTTTTCCACTCACTTAAGACAATGTTTATGTCTATGAAGGTCGATAAGTTTTTTCAATCTTTTCATCACCACCGAAAATATGATACAAAATAGGCAATTTAACTACTATCATATTAAGTAGCTCTCAATATAATAACCGAATACTAAAACTTGATTTCTCGATAAATGAATAAATTCCTCAAATTTCCTTTAATCAATTGGAGCTAATTTTACTTTCTAGTACATTCACCAACATTTACACTATCCAATCTAGTGAAAACTAGCAACCAACAATTCAATCAATTTAACTTCATCTTGTTCCATAAATTCATACTTTCATGTGAGTAATTCCATCAACATAACATTAGCACAAACTTTTTTCAATTAATTATCCAAAATTCTAGGATTTGCTAGAATTACTTACATTGATTCAAATGAAAATTTATCAATAAAGCAGCTTAAGTAAGAATTTACACCCCTTCCCCTAAATATGAAAATTACACCACCAACTTAGAACCCTAAAAATTTAACATCACCATTCCATAAAAAAAAAAAATACTTCTTTACCTACTTGAAGAAATGAAGAACTTGAACTCAAGCTTCTAGTAGTTAGCACCTAACTCTTCTTCCTTTTTTCCTTTCTTTCTTCTTTCTTTTCTTCTTTTCTTTCTTTATTTGCTTTCTCACTGCTTCAGCCTCTGTTTGTATATGTAAAATGAAAAATGGGTTCAAGTTGTACAAGTTAGTGGAGCACTAAGTTACGATTTGCAAAGGAAGTCCCCCATCTTCCATTTGATATAAAATTTTGTACTTTGACTTCTAAGGATAGATAATTACATCCCAACTTTAAATTTAATCCACCTTAAACTTTCAAATATTGTCAATTGTAAAATAAATTCCAAGAAATAATTTATTCTATATAAGTCCTTATTTGGCTCTAACTTTGACTAGTCGAACACTTGACTTTGAAATAAAATATTGACTTTTGATTAATATAAAATGGGGTCTAACAAGTATAAACTTTTGATTGTATTGGCTAGGTAAATCCTAAAACTTTCAAAACTCAAAATTCTCTCATTCCACTGGTATTCAATCAAAATTATACTGTGTTGTTCTTTTAATATTCAACAATTTCGACAACATAAATCATTAAAAATTAAGCTAATCAAAACTCCCGTGTGTGTGTGTGTGTTTTTTTTTTTTCTCTCTCTTTTTAGATATATATTGAAAATATTTTGTAGAACGAGCAAATAAAAGTAAAGGAAATTGATCTTTGGAGAGGCATCTCTATAAGACACATCAAGTATTGCTAACATTCTTTAGGCTTGTTTTGTGCTCACATAGAGGATAATGTATATTTTAATTTTGGGGTGCGATTTTGTTATTCTACTATATCTGTTTTTATGTTTGTCTGATTTATTAAAAAAGTAGAAAAAATTGAAAATTAGGAAAATTTCAAAAATATTTTCTTGTTATTTGTGTGCTTTTTTTGGATTAGATAGCCTTGTTAACTAAAATTAAAATTAGTTATAATTATTTATGATTCATGAATTGTGATTATGTTATGCAACTTTCGCTAATTTGATAATGTCCAAGTGAAATTATGATAAATCTTGAGCACAATAGACATGATGATCATCATGTATTTTTTATGTTGACTACATTGTTAGATTACGATGGCTGAACTTAGGTTGTTAAACCAACATCATAAATATAAATCATAATCACTTTAACCAATTGAAAGGATATTTTTAGGGGTGGTTGATTCGGTGTTGAGAGCTATTTAGATAAATGTTGATTCCATCTTGTTGAAGATTACTATAGAGTATTTTTGGCCAACATATATAACCCAGTTAGTAACCATATATTAGAGGTCTGGTGTCAAGTACTCGTCCCAATGAAAAGCATCACACTAATCCAGTAAGAAAGAAGTCGAAGTGTAGGAAAAAGTGGCATGCATTAGAGAAATTAAAATAATTCGTTGTTGAGTTTTGTTACCTCCCCTAGAGTGGAGAAAAAAATAGTAGGAAAAAGCAACTTGACGTTGATGTTTTCAATGTCTAAGTAAAAAAGCTACCTAAAAGTGAGATGAAAAAAATGTGTGTTTTCTTGTATTTATCCGTATAAAAGCAAGTGCATGAAATAGAAAATGCACTACAAATCTAGCTTAGACTTGGACACTTAATTGGGGCTTTAGATTTCTAGTGAGGTTGATTAGTGTAGTTGACCTTGATGGTTGAGACACTTTAAACTTAGAAAAATCATCACAGATTTAGATAGTCACTTTCATTGATGAAAACCAATCAAACATGAGCAAAATATGAATTAGTATTGTAAAATCAACTTTATAATAGATACTTCGATGTGACATTGAAGAACAAGTTCGGGACTAAGGGCTGATATATAACCAACCTAAATATTTAAAAATTATTTTGATAGTACAACTTAGAAATCTTTTATGAATTATTCAAATAGTTTCAATACATGAGACGAATATCGTAAGCTATCTACCATATTGGTTTTATTTTTATTTGTGTGTATGTTAAGTAGATAATCTTACTCAGAAGAACAAGAGTTTAAATTTGGGATATTTTGTAAGTGTATTTTAGATGCTTATTCATACTTTTAAACTTGCTAAATTATTTCTAATTGAGAGAATGCCTATCTAATTTAGTGCAATTATGTTAATTGTAAAAAAATCTCAAACTTAAATACAAATGATAGAAAAAAAAAAGGCAATGTTGTGCTTAATTGGATAAGATTTGAACTAGTTGAAGGCTTACCGGATTGTACGATATTGATAAGATGTATTAACAGAGCAATTTTGGGACCTAAAACGAATCAAGTACGGATGACTATTGAGGATAATGATCAAATTGTAAAGAATTTGAAGATGAATTACCATTGGTACGAAAAAAAAAGTCTCGAGTTGGACTAAAGAAGAAATTCAGAGACCAAGTTAAAAAGGATAAATTGTGGATATATCTTGTGATCGCAAAGGTTATTCCATGCGATCGCTAGCATGGAAAATATACCACCAACAATTTTAAAAAGTTAACCACGTGATAGAAACTTCTTTGAGATTTGAAAAAAAAAAAAAAATCTTTCCTAATCTTTATGAACTTCTACGTGGAATGAAATTGAGTAAAAAGTTTTGACCTAATTGCGGGACTATAAATATAGGGATTCATCTATCATTTAATGGGGTGAAGATTTTAATACATAAATCCATAATCTAACACCAAATTCAGTACATTTGTTTGGATTATACAAAGAAGAAGAGGATTCAAGAAATATTGATGAGATTTAAAAAATTCAAGATTTGTTTTTCACCTCAACTATAAACTTTAATTTCAAATGATGTATTATCAATTCAATTTGTATTTGCATAATAATATGATGCTCTGCTAATTGTATATGTTAGGCTAATAATGGACCTTCTATTTTGTGTTTTAATGTTAATTGCTAGATTTTGACTTTAATATTTGTTTGGTTTGAATGATAGTTAGATTTTAATGTTTTTTAATTACTTGGCTAATAATTGATTAGATTTGTGATTTCTATTTTGTATAAGAGAAATCATATAAATTATAGCACGTAATAGCTACTATGGTATGGTCCAATATGCAATTCACATACATCGCTATACTTTGCATTATTTTATTGAATGTTCTTGTAATTTAATGAGTGTTTATACATTCACATCCTTCATAGAGATATATTATGAAAATATGTAAGGATATGTTTAATATTATTTGAGAGACATTATTAAATGAAATATAAATATTGATTGTCAAATCTAACCAAGTATTGTCAACTCCTTGAATTGATATTAATATGGAAGAATATTAGGGGATTCAAAGTTCTGGTGAATTGAGTTTCGTAAACACTTCTTAAATTGGTTAAAAGCTTTATATTTGGCTAATTTTAAAATTTACTTTGCCATCATCCAATATTATAATTTTGCTATTCCTCTTAGAGTAATATTAGCATGAATCCAATTGAATATGCAATTCTCCTATGAAAGATACTTTACTCAGACTTCATTATTTGTCTATGATATCGTACACTTGTGAAATTTAGCATTCGTGTCTTGCACCAATTTGAAAACTTGACTTTTATTCTGCCAAAAATATAAATACCATCCACTTATACCAACACACAAATACTTTCTAAATTAGTCCCTATTTGATTTTGTTAAAAGATAGCTCTTCGGTAAATTTTGATAGATATCGATGAATGTGTGGTTAAAATTAATTGTTCACTTTGAGTTAAATTTTTATCAATTTTTTAAACCAAATTGAACAAAGCTTAAATAAATAGACTAATATCTAGAATTTTTAAAACCTAAATCATTCCGGTTTATCAAATCAGGACCTAGGAGCCTATTTTAACCCGTATAGAGGATTATATAACTGAAAGACATGATTTGGAAACTTCTGATCCACAAAGCCCTCAAGTTGAGCTATGTACACTGTTTCTTCAAGAACTTCATTGAATAAGGCACTGTTTATATCTATTTGCTGAATATCCCAACCAAAAGATTATTTCAAAGTAGGAATCACTCTAATTTGTTCAAAAGACTATACCTTGGTTGTATAGTCATGACATTAACTCCAGCAATTCCTTTATTATTATTATTTTTTTGTTGACATAGGAACCAGCAGCCGCTACCCGGTAGCGGAGCCCCGACCACCCCGAAGGGGTGGAGGCCCGACTACTGTGAGTGCACACTAACTAACCCCGCTCCATGTACAGTAGCCCGCAACTGATGCTGGTTCAAGGGATTTTAAAGAAGTGATCAAATATACAAAAGTCTTAGGTTTATAGATACTGCAACTGATGCTGGTTCAAGGGGTTTTTAAAAAGTGATCACATATACAAAAGTCTTAGGTTTATAGATACCTGATTTGGATCTAGCATATGAATATATGATGAGAAAGTTGTTTACGTGTATTTTTGGAAAAATCTATTTGCATACTAGTTTGGTTAGCTTACTATTTTATTCCATTTATAAAACGATTCAAAAGAAGAGAAACCAGGGAGCTATTCTTAGATTTTTTTGAATATATTTTTTTAAAATTTTGCGAAATTACAAAATCGAGACTATTATATTTTTTATTGTTTGATTTAGTGGATTGTTTGACCCGTGGAATGGGGCTCGTGGATGCTTCTCTTTGGGATTTATCATGTTTCATTTGGTGTTCAAGTTTCAAACTATTAATTAATTTTCACAAGTAAAACTGTTCGAATACAGATTCAATTAGCACATTGCCGTCAGAACTGTTTAAAAGTAATCATAGAATATTTTAACTGTGTCCTGTCCACTGTTTAGATTGTAATTAAAACGAATTTTTTATTTAGAATTTACATTAAACATGAGCCCTTAGCTATGTATCTGACTCATAAGTTTGTAGATTTCCTCTTTTTAAGCTGCCATGTCAATTAACGCTCAATAACATGATTTAATTGTTATTCTTGTCATACTTAATATTACATTATTATCATTGCAAGTTAAATATACCCCGTGTTAAGGTTAGCCACCTATATTTTCAAGTAAGTAAACAGTTTTGGTGTAATATACATTTTTTTTCAAGAGATAATACACCAATGAACGAGTTGAATCCACCATTAAGAATAATTTCTCTTTATGTTTTGGTTGTATATGATTTTCCTGTATTTTATTAAATGTAAAAAAAACATGAATCTGGAGTCTCTAAATTACTAAATTCAATAGGTATTGAAAGGGAAACTAGATCCATACCTGAAAATAGAGAACCTATGTTTCTTTCTTTTTTCTTTTTTTTTTTCCCTTGTTCCTAATTTTCTTCAACGCTTTCTACATGTATGTGAGTGTACGAGTGATGTGTGTCACAATTGACTTCAAAATAATTAAGGATTTAAGAACTAAATACTCATTAGATGTTAAGACATTATTTTTCATTATAAAGTATGGAGGTGACGCCGGGCAGAATAGCGATTATTCTATACGCTAGATTGAGCGAATAATTTAACAGAGAAGAGCACAAGAGAAAATGCCAAGAAAACAAAAAAAATTCTTTATTATTTATCCAACGTGCGGAAATAACCCACAAGCCGTGTTATATAGCTAAAAAAATCATAATTATTAGAATTTTTCAAAAAATAGTAAAATCTCAATATTCATACAAAAGAAAGTGCGTAATAAAAGAAACAATATTCTAAAAATATGGCTTAAATCGAGTTCGTAATCTATGTTAAAAAGACAAAAATAATATTACTAAAAAAAGAAAAAAAATAACTAAAATTGGAAATTCACAAGGGAAAACAGCATAATTTTCTCTCGAATTCGATACGCACAGAGTGAAGCTTGGTGACCACGACATGCGCGCCGAAAAGAGCTTTCCGAATTGGGGCCATGAGCGCGATTTTGATAACTGTAACCAAAGATATGGTCAAATTACTAAAATGTCTCCAAAAAAGACTCCAATTAGGAAAGATCGTCGATTACTTGCCATTTTTACGTTGATTCGCCAACCTCATGGTATCTCAGCACCATCAACGAGCTATTGGATTACTCGGCTTCGTCTGACTCGAGTCCTCTTGCAGAGGGATTAAATATAATTTAATCGAGGCATGGAAGAGAAATTCCACCACTAAATCTAAAAGAAGCTGGGTCACCTACCCATCATTCCATTCTGGCTAGATTACAATGACCGTGTATCAAATCTTACAGTACCAAGTGTCCAATTAAAACATTAGTGACTTGTCATTTATTGAATAAGTTGGTGCGAAATGTCTTTTCCAGTGAGTAAATATGTTTCCAGGTGTGGTCTCATCTAATGAGAGTTAATCATCCGGAAAATAGAAAATTGTTTACTTCTTTTCTTCCTCACATCGAGAGTCCAGAAGCAGGGATTGAGAGATCGATTTATCATGTTTTGATTTATTTTTGTTTTGGTCCTCTTAGGTTTTTTCATTTCAATCAAAGACCTTATTTTATTTTAATATCACTTTACTTGAAATCAATTAACGACCAATATTTTCATAAACGGTACCGCATTCAGTTTCGAGCGAGGATAATGATTTTCTTATTGTGTCATTCGTGTGATGAAGTCACGAAATTGATGTTTGGGCAGGATCTACTCTGCGCATAGGGTTAACGGGCCAATTTTTTTGCACGCACTTGGACATTAATGGGAATGATCAGTGTTCTCAAAATTGGACCCCGGATGATTGGACCAGAGAAACCGTGTACTGGCCGGAAAATTGGTCCGATTATGCTCGTAAAACCGTAATTTCAAAAACCGGTGCGAAAAATGCTTACCCCGCAAGTTAAAAGGGAAACTGGCGACCCGAAAATGGGTTTTACAAGTCGAATGGTTGGAATCAAGTTTCGGAAGAAAATAAAAAATTCCAGCCATTTTTCAATTTCTTTCTAGATCTAGAACTAGAAGTGATTCTCAACATTTTCACATTACCATCGATGAAGTTGAAGAAGATTGTTTACCTACGATGGTTCCATTCAAAACTCAAAAATTAACACATGGCTTTAGTTGATAAAGGCATTGCTTAAAGTATTTCACACTTTATTTGCAGTGAAATAAGGGTACAAAATGAAAGATATTTTAGGATTGTTAGGAAGTAAACTTGATTTTGGAGTAAATAATATGGGCTTAAGAATTTTGCTCATAAGCCCAATTCAATTAAAAAACCCAATAAAGTCTAGCATTTCTAGAAACATTTTCTAGAAAGATCAATGTAAATATCTAAGTAAAAGATGTGGTCACAAATGTGGTAATGTGTCAAGTAGATTATGTGATTCTAAAAATTCTATTAGAATATTCTAGGAAAATATGTAGTGCAACTATATTGTCTAGAAGTCTCATAAAAATATGAAGTCTAGAAGTCTCTAGGAAAATGTGTGATCTAGAAGTATCATGTAAACCCTATATAAAGGGGTAGAGTCCCTCCATTTTGTAACAATTCAAAGTCAAGTGTGTAAATTTTGAAGTTTAAGAAATATAAGTTTCTTTTTATTTACTTACTTTTTCCTACTAGTGTTGTCCTTCCTATCAAGCTTTAGCAAATCCAAGTTAGTTAACTTTTTTTTCCTCCAACAAACTGGCATCAGAGCCCTAAGGTCTTTGTGAAAAATGGCAAGTGGGATGATTCCTTTTCAAGCTTCTCAACTCATCAAGGATAACTTCGACAATTGGAGCATAAGGATGAAGGCATTGCTCGGGTAGCAAGATACATGAGAGATCGTAGAGAAATGCTACAGGGAGCCACAGGACGAGGTCACTATATCCCAAGTACAAAGTGATAGTTTGAAAAATGCAAGGAAGAAGGACAACAAGGCACATATCCTCATTTATCAAGCCTTAGATGAAGGTATGTTCGAGAAAGTAGCTCGTGCTACTACGAGTAAGGAAGCATGAGAGATCTTGCAAAACTCCCACAAAGGAATTGAGAAGGTGAAAAAGGTTCGACTCCAAACACTTTGAGGTGAGTTTGAAGCTTTACATATGAAAGAATCGGAATCGATCTCTGATTACTTTTCAAGAGTATTGGCCATTGTGAACCAAATAAAGAGGAATGGAGAAAAATTTAATGACACTCGAGTAATTGAGAAGATACTTAGGTCTTTAGATTCTAAATTTGACTACATAGTTGTAGCCATTGAGGAATCAAAAGATCTAGATAGTATGAGTGTCGATCAACTCATGTGATCTTTACAAGCCCATGAGGAAAGACTAAAGAAGAAGGTGAGAGAAGAGTCATTAGAGCAAGCTCTTCAAACAAAGCTCAAATTGAATAAGGGTGAAGGAAGGTTCAACAATAGGAGAAGCCAAAGAGGAAGATGACGTGGCCAAGATCAAGGAAGAAGTGCATTCCACAAGGAGAAAAAAAGCTAAAGCTCTTTTTCACTAGAGGCCATGGAAGAAGAAGATGTACGAGGCAAAATTAAAGGCCTCGGTATGACAAATCTCAAGTTAAATGTTACAATTGTCAAAAACTTGGCCATTATGCTTCAGAATGTAGAAATGGTACTAACCAAGTTGAGGAGAAAGCCAACTATGCTAGTCGGGAAAATGAAGTGGATTATGCACTATTATTGGCTTACAAGTGAAGAAAGAAAGGAAAAGAACACCTGGTACTTGGATACGGGAGCAAGCAACAATATGTATGGAAGAAGAAACATGTTTGTGGAGATCGATGACTCGGTAAGCACCAATATTACTTTTGGAGATGAATTCAAGATTCCTGTGAAAGGCAAAGGTAAAATCTTGATTCACTTGAATAATGGTACGCATCAATTTATCTCAAATGTCTACAACGTGCCCAATATGAAGAATAACATTATGAGTTTGGGACAACCCTTAGAGAATGGCTATGATATTCATTTGAAAGATCATAGTCTTTCAATAAGAGATCAAAGAGAAAATTTGATTGGTAAAGTTCCTATGATAAGAAATAAAATATTTGCATTAAGCATTCAAATGATGTTGCTAAATGCTTAAAAACTTGTTTTAAAGATTCATTTTGGCTTTGGCACTTGAGATTTGGGCATCTTAATTTTGGGGCTTAAAGTTGTTAAGATTAAGTAAGAAGAAGATGGTGAAAGGTTTGCCTCCAATTAATCATGTGGATCAATTATGTGAAGGATGCTTACTTGAGAAGCATTCAAGGAAATGTTTTTCAAAATAAGCATCTACAAGAGCTAAGAAGCCCCTAGAACTTGTACATGCGGATGTTTGTGGACCAATCAATCCAAGCTTTCTCTGTAAGAACAATTACATTGTTCTTTTCATTGATGATTTTAATAGAAAGACCTGGGTTTATGACTCTTCCTCTAAAGGCTACAAGCTGTATAATCCAAGCAAGGAGAAGATTATCATAAGTAGAGATGTCCAGTTCGATGAAGGAGCTTGGGATTGGGGTGTTCGAGAAGAAGACTATGACTTCTTGCCATTCTTTGAGGAAGAAGAACAAGAGAATGAAGAACAGCAAGAGCCTACCGGTCCACCTCCATCACCTGCTCAGGGAGATGCTTTACCAACATCTTCACAAGGAGAAAGCTCAAGCGAAAGGGTACCATGGATGATGAGCCTACAAGAGCTATATGAGGTAACAGAGAATCAAACTGATCTCACACTTTTTTGTCTTTTTGCCGATTGTGAGCCAACAGGGTATGAAAAAGCAACGCAAAGTAAAAGATGGAGAGATGCCATAGATGAAGAGATTAAGGCTATTGAGAATAACGATATGTGAGAGCTAACGGCACTTCCCAAAGAAAAAAAAGCAATCAGAGTCAAGTGGGTGTACAAGATAAAAAAGAATGCTAAATGAGAAGTGGAGAGATACAAAGCAAGATTGGTTACCAAAGGCTACAACGAACGACTGGGGATTGATTATGAAGAGGTATTTGCCCCTATTGCTCGCTTAGAAATCGTAAGATTAATTATCTCTCTTACCGAGCAAAATAAGTGTAAGATTTTTCAAATGGATGTAAAATCATCTTTTCTAAATGGTTATCTTGAATAAGAAGTTTATGTGGAGCAACCAATTGAATATAAAATAAAAGGGCATGAAGGT
>CAIGRP010037708.1:0-39147 GCA_903798385.1 Fraxinus cuspidata
AAGAAGAAAGGCACCTCGTGAAACACGGCGTGACTTGTTTCTTTATAAATTATTTCCATCTGAATTCATTTACTGCTTTTGGAACATCTTAGGATACATTGAAGACATTTTCAGTCATTCATGATTCTTCTGGGTTCAGAAAGGAAAATCTAATTTTGAAAAGAAAAGGGGATCAAGTTAAAACTATTAAAAGTTGCAGACTTCTTGAGCAGATTGCTAAAAGAACTTTTAAAGTGCTATCTTAGATGACTCCAATCCAAGTTTGCTAGCACTGTTTTTTGTGCTCAAGTTAATTTCTCTATTTCTGATACAAAATCTTTTTGGGATAATAATATATACGTTTTATTTGTCTGTGGTGCATTTGTCTCGAGTGTTGATGATACTAATGATTATTAGTTACATTTCTTGATGGCATCAAACTGAAACTCCGGGTGGCTGGATCGTCCGGCTTGGTCCATTTGCAACTATGATCTCTCTAGATTTTCTTCTTTCTTTTTTTCGGTATGCCGCTCCGCGAGTGAAAAGCGAAAGAACCAAGTGTGCTGTGGCGATGTTAGCGCTTTGACTTGGATGGAAGCAAGCTAAAGCTACCCATAAGTTTGTAGAAGATATACTTATTTCCATGTTTTTTAGGTCTCTTGTGGAATGAATTGCAAATTTTCAGGATTATCTCTATCTAAAATGTTTAATAGAAACAGATAGTATTCCCACATTGACCATTCTGTGGTTATCTTTCTAACTACATTTTATTCCAATCTTTCCTCTTGTTTTTGGTGTTGATGAGTCTTGTTTTAGCTCCTAGCCCCTAGGCCACTGTATTGTTTGCTATGAAAATTTGTGAACAGCTTTGCTATATCATAACTAGATGTTATGTGATTTAAAGGGATGTTTATGAGCTTGGTGTTGATATTTAAAGCACACATCAAGATAACATGTCTCAATTAGTTATACATACGATACTCTTGGTAACACCTCATGAAATATTTGTGTATCACTTTCTTTTTCTTCATTTCTTCTACTACCCAAGCTTATGAATGTGATTGCTTGATGATCTCTAGGAAATAGACGAGTTATGCGATGAATGGGTCCCAGAACCCCTCATTCCTGCAATTACCGAAGAGATGAAGTATGAACCCCCAGTATTGCAAAGGTGAATTTTTTTACTGAATTCTTTTATAAGGTTCATTTTCTGGAGATGTTACAAATTTCAAAGCCACTTTATAATGAAAAAACCATATCTGCCTGAAGGAAAAATATATATGACAAAAAGAAGATGAAAACTTAGATGCAGATACTTTATTTTCTCTTATGACATGGATTCCCATCCTACTCATTGTCCTTTTCATTTGGAGATATGATTCCTCACTCATTTCAGATTTTTGTTTCTACTCCTATGGTTGACTGAAATTTTCATTTGTGCATGCAAGTTTTCTAGTCTGCATAGTTCTGGTTTTCTGGTAATCTCATGAGTTGCTCTTGTACAGTGCTGCAGGACCACATACAATAATCGATGGGAAAGAAGTTGTTAACTTTGCATCGGCAAATTACCTTGGATTTGTAGGACATGAAAAATTGCTAGTAAGAAGACCTACCTTTTTTATTTTGCTTTTTGTTTCCATTTCTCAGCATAGTCCTTTACTTGGGTGTCAAATGATATCAAACGATTTGAAATTTGAAACAGGAGTCCTGTACCAAAGCAGTGGAGAAATATGGTGTTGGTTCTTGTGGACCTCGTGGATTTTATGGAACAATTGGTATGATTTAAACTGTTATCTAACGAAAATCCTATTACATGTTTTGTTGTAGTTTTCTTCCTTAACTGACTTATCAGATAACCTAGTTTTCCTCAATTTTTGTTTATGCAGATGTTCACCTTGATTGTGAAGCCAGAATAGCCAAGTTTCTTGGAACTTCTGATTCTATACTCTATTCGTATGGACTGTCCACGATGTTCAGTATAATTCCAGCATTTTCCAAGAAGGGCGATATTATTGTTGCGTGAGTTTCCTTATCCTTGTTTACTTATAGGGTAACAGTGTTCTACAATGCAACATACTCAGTAGGACTCCTAGAAGAAGTTAAACTATCTATATTTTAGATTGCATTACTTGAGCAAATATGGCTTCTTTTGAATATTTGTTAGTTCATGTGATGAGGTCATTCTGTTGGGCTTATAAGGACTTAACCATGTTTCTACGCTTGGAATAGTTCTGAGCTTCATATGTCCTCATTATCTTTGATAATGGTGGAAACGTTCCTCTAGGTTTGAATAATTAATAAATCTCTCCCATCTCAAAATCAACATATGTAATTATTGCTTCCATTAGAAGTCATTTGGCTAGATGGTTTATATGACTTCACGTTATCAAACCCCAAACTGCTAAATTTGCCACCCCCCGCATTATGAATACAATCTTAAACTTACTTCCTTGTTCTATAAACATTCCAATCACATCCTGATAATTATATAGATTTATTGATATATAATTTTCCTTTCCTTTTTTGGTGGGGTTGAGGGGGGAGGATGCCATCAATTTTTTCACTGATATTGGATGAGTGAGGAAGAAAAGAAGGGGGAAAACAGGGAAAACTGTGGTTAACTGAAATACTGTTTCTTAATGTTTAAGTTTATTTTAGATAAAAATACATTTTTTGATGTCTAACCAATTAAATTTGCCAACAGATGACTTCTTTTCTAATAAACTAAGTCGTGAAGAAATTAAGCTATTAGAATTTCTGGAGTGCTTTTGCAATACAGTAGAATGTTTATTAGAAGCCTCCCACTAGTCAAAGACTGTTTTTTAAGTCCTTCCACTCACTGCTTTCAGCCTGTCCTTATTTTTCCATTTTGTCTACCTTTATTCCTTATCTCCTTGACTTCTTTTGTTCTATTCTTATTTGTTTCCTCTATATCACAGCATACAGATAATTGAGAGCTATATCTGTATTGTAAAAAGAAACACATTAAACTCCTCCATGCCTTTCTTCCTGCATCATACTATCAAATAATTTTTTTCATGCACAAATGGTTGTTCTTTATATTAAACCAGATTAGTGATATTTATTCACCATTAACACCAAACATAACTTCACCCTGATATCAGAGATAATTTACCACTACTCTTTTATCTTGTGGCAGACTGCTTGTCTGTTTATGTTACCATTTATACGTCTGTGTATATGATTTTAATATATATACACCTCTCTCTCTCTCTCTCTCTCAGTGACATGCACGTCTTCCATAGGTTTTTTGTTGTCATGCAAGTATGATATATGACATGAATCACAACCTAGCTTTTATGATTTCTTGAGGGTTTTTTTTTTTTTTTTTGTAATTGTGGCTCTTTCAGAGATGAGGGTGTCCACTGGGGAATACAGAATGGACTTTAGCTCTCTAGGAGTACAATTGTATATTACAAGCACAATGATATGGAGTCATTACGAAGTGTTCTGGAGAAAGTTACCCAGAAAAACGAGAGAGCTAAGAAACTTAGGCGCTACATCGTGGCAGAAGCTGTGTATCAGGTTTCTCTTCTTGTTAGTGTACTAGATATTACTTTCTGCTTTCGTGCTTTCTCTTTTCTCTCCTTTATATGGTGGTTATTGACACAAGATGAAGAGGAGGCAACACCCACAAGTTTGTGGTCCTGCATTTTTTCTCCATTAGCAAATAGATATAGTCCAATTCATGTCTTGAACAAGATGTCATCATGAATAGCAGACCAATGCTGCCAAACTTTCATCAGCCAGAATTTTAACTGTTATCTACTGTCTTTGGGGCTTGGCCAGTTTTCTTATGTCCCTAATACTAAACAGACCACATATCATGACTATCTCAAGTTCATAAAACCTTCAAAGAAAGAAGATGGAATCTGGAAAATTTAAAAAATCCTTAAAGCAATGCTCTCAGTAGATCCTAGATCTGTTATAATAAAACCTTAGGAGTTTTTCTGAATTCCAGTTTGACAGGATCAGTAACCTATGAATAAAGATATGCTTATCGTTTGGCAGGATCAATAAAGATATACACCTAAAGCTCTCTAAATAATCTAACTATAATAATGTAATTTGATAATATTAATTTGGATTTAGGACTGCATCATCATTTTTATTTGCTTTATATTGCAATTATGCTTCGTGGCCTATACTTCACTAGATTTCATATTAAAAAAGTACATACATGGTATGGATCCTATAATTAGAAGTTGCCAAACCTGTGAAAATTTTGGTTCATATAGCTTTGAGTGCCTGTGGTACTTCTAATGGTTTCTTTGATGCAATATTGTGTGATTGAGAAGAAATACTGGTCTTAATGAAGAAAACATTGTTGATTTTTTGGTGAGTGAAAATACTGTCTCAAAGAAATCATTGAGATGCTATGATCTAACTAAATGCCTGCATTTCTTGGGATAAATATATAATGCAAGGAATGAGTGAACTGGTGTTGTTTCATGTTAATCTCTGACTACTTAATCTTTTGGGTACTATTCACATATGGATGATATTCATGAATGATGTGGCACTATGCACTGTAGAGCTGCTACATGGATGTGATGTATGAGTATGTACACTGGAGTATTTATGCAGAGAAAAATGAATATACTGGATTAATTGGCTTTTTTTTTTGGCACCCCGCATGGGTATACCATCAATTTAACCAGGGAAAAACGTTGGCCGTTGACCAAAATATTGAAGTCTTGCACTATATTTGCCACGTTTAAATGCAGTACTTCGAATCATCACTTCATGCTGGATCCTGAAATGTTAATTTGTTACTGCTCTTGTGAAATTTCAGAATTCTGGCCAAATTGCTCCACTGGATGAAATCGTCAGGCTCAAGGAAAAATATCGATTCCGTTTAATATTGGATGAGAGCAATTCTTTTGGTGTTCTTGGAAGCTGTGGTAGAGGTCTAACTGAACACTGTGGTGTTCCTGTATGTTTTCTATAACCTTTCTGGTACAATTAATTATCAAATTTCTTTGGTTATATGGTGCTTTGTTGGTGCAGATTGAGAAGGTAGATATAGTAGCTGCTGCTATGGGAAATGCATTGGCTGCTGAAGGAGGATTGTGCACTGGGAGTGCCAGAGTCATTGATCACCAAGTAGGGTTACGTACTTAATTTCCACCACTAGTAAACCACATCCGTGTCCTGGAAGACCGAAATATCAAGCTAAACATTCTTACCGTAAATTGTGATTACCATATTGCATAGACTTTCTTCACTTTTCCTTTACTAATGCCCAGTGTCCGTTTCATTTGGCAGCGTCTCAGTAGTTCAGGTTACGTCTTTTCTGCTTCTTTACCTCCATATCTAGCTAGTGCTGCAATTGCTGCTGTTGATGTGTTGGAAAATAATCTGGATCTTTTAACAAAGTTGAAGAAAAATGTTGCTACTCTCCATAATGGTTGTTCTCTCTCTTTCCCCCTATATGTGTGCATGTGTATATTTGTATATTAGTCCTTGTTTGAGCCTCAATTTTCCATTAAAATATATTGTTGAATAGTGATTTGACCCTATTTCCATCATACATTCTTAAATAAAATAATATCAAACGCAAATTCAAAATTTTTTCTTATTTTTTAACCACACATTTTCCATCGTAACACTATTACAAAATGCATTTTTTTTTTAAAAAAAAATGGGGCTCAAACTAATGTGTGTTTATTTCTGTCTTTTATGCATTCGACTCATCTCTGTGACAATATATTAATTGTGTCATTTTCGGTCTGTTGTCATGTAAAATTCCAGGTTTATCAGATATACATGGTCTTGAGATTGTGAGTGATCCACAATCACCAATCGTTTTCCTCAAGTTGAGGAATTCCACGGGATCTGTAAAGGGCGACCTACAAGTACTTGAAGATATGGCTGATCGTGTAAGTGGTCTTAAATGGTTGTTCAATAAATATGTAGCCTCGACTGCTGCATTTTCTAAAGTTGAACTTATTGTCTTTCGTGTTAGTAATAACCGATTCTTGCTTTGATTAGAGAAGCTTATATGGTTGCAGGTTCTGAAGGAAGACTCTATATTTTGTGTTACTTCAAAGAGATCTACAATCGATAAATGCAATTTAGCTTTAGGAATCAAATTGTTCGTTTCTGCTGCTCACACAGAATCTGATATGGTGAAAGCATATGAATCATTGAAGAGAGTTATTCCATTGGTACTGGAAGGTTAATGATTATATTTTCTCAATCATGTCTCATTTTAGAATAACTCGTTATTGCAACACGCTATTTTCTCTCGAGGTCTTTCTGTTGAGGCTCTTTAAAGTTTTCAATGTTGGCTGTTTTGTGTTTATAACTTTTTTACAACAGATGTACACATTTTTGGATTGTGTTCTTTTTCATGGGATAATTTAAACCAGTATTCACCACTTTGTGAAGAGATGTGGGTGACAGATGTTGACCAAATGAGCGATTACAAAGGGAGTCTTAAGTCGAGCTCTACGACCATCTTGGACGAACATTTAACTAAGTCAATACCATTGATAATCTTCTCCGAACATGATAAACAATGAGATAATGTATTCAAAGGGAAAATGTCGCAATTGTTACTATCAATCACTACCGTACTCATAGATTCAGTCATCTATAGCATGACGTCTCCTACGGAGAGAGAACAAATTATACATGTGCACATGACATTCCTTTTCTCATATTGTGACCAAAGCACTTATGAACAAGTGACACGGCCAATCAGAATCAGCAGCCGGACAAAGAGACTCGGAACTAGTCACGAGTAGACTATTCACAAGGGAGAATTCTAAGTTAGCCAAAATAATTAAAACTATATTCTTTTGGCATACGTAGATGACTATCGACGCGATTCAAAAATGATAATTTCATACTTATTTTGCAAAATTGTCAATTTTTTCTTAAAAAAAAAAGGTTGCATGGTAGATAATCCCATAAGAAATAAGAAGGGCGGGGGCTTCGATACAAACATTATCGAGAGTCTTGACTTAGAATGGTATGTGGTAATAACCCACAGGCTGTCCTAAGCCAGAAACTTGGGGCATTCCATAGGGCATTCCAGCACCATAATAACCAGCATTGCCTGCTACCTTGGCCAAGCCCAATTGGCCTTGCATCCCATTGCTCGCGTATTGCTGCCAAAGCTGCTGCTCTTGTGTGAGAAGATGCTGTTTCTTCTCCATATCTGCAATTTGAACATAAGACGGTGGTGGAACAGATAGAGATGCTGCAAACGGATCTTGTTGCCCGGCTTGTTGGAATGTCCCATCAGGAGCGGGCAATGCCAACATGGGTGTCGCACTTTTGCCTGTTCCAGGCAATGAAACACTACTTGCACTCCCACCACTCAGTTGAGAAATATTTACATGCTGCCTCACTGCCCCCTGATCATACATACCAGTCAACAACAGTGAATCAAAACCACCTGCTAAATCAGCCTTCTGTTTTGATAAATTGCTAGCTGACTCGACCAAGGCTGATTCCCAGTTGGCTATACCACTCTCGGCAGCTGGATTCTGCCATGCTGAAGTCACTTCAGTCGCTCCATCTGTCTGGAACGTTTCCCATGCATCGTTTGGATTTTTAGCAGCAGGACCAGAAAACAAAGCCAATGCCAATTTATTGCCCTGTTCATCAGCTGATACTCCATCATCCTTCAAATTCACTAGTTCTTCGGTCACTTGATGAGTCTGTGGTACGGATTGGGGCTGTGGTGCGAGTGGTGGACTGTAATGCTCTGGTGGAGGAAGTGCTTTTATTTCATTCATGTTTGGTGCGTCATCCTCTTTAATTTGAGAGTAAGTAGCTTCTCTTCTTTTCTCGGGGCTCTTTGGCCTATTTGCCTTTTCCCTCAAAAACCCTTCGAGAGTCCCCAAAAGCTTGTCAGTAATTATATGCAATGCCGGGAAATCCGATGACCTCACCACTCCTGTATCCTTGCACCAATTATAAAAGTTGGAAAGTTCATCAGTCATCTTTGCCGCGTTAACATAACTATCAAAAGCCTTAACACACTCAACATATTCCATTTCTAAAAACTGATCTAACAAAATGCCCAACACCTCACATATATCAGCGTAGTGTTTAAAACTTTCCTTCACAACCAGGTATAGTGCTACAATTACCATCCTACTGTTCTTTGCAGAACCTGTTGGTCTACAAGATAATGAACGATCAAGAAGCATAAGCAATTGATTGAACCTCTCCAAAATCCTCTCTGGCTTCATTTCCCTTAGAGGTGTCACTTCATTCCTCTCCTTTTGTGAGCCGTTCAGATCACCATAAGGCCCTGGCCTATTCATTCCATAACCAGGTTCATCCCTGAACTCTCCATACTCATCCTGATATCTCTTCTTCTCGTAATCACCGCCATTCAATTTTCTCTCATACACCATAAACTCGAGCTTCTGATCCAAATACCGTGCATAGCTCCTTACGAACCCTGAATGGTCCCACGAATTCGAGTGGGCCTCATCTCGAAAATCTGACATGTTTAGAACTCTTGTCCCCTTCCGGCTGGCATACATTATCTCCTGTCCGAAAATTGGGTCCCCATCACTTAACAACCTATGAACCAACATCAAGGCCTTCAATGCCACAATCCAATCATGGGTTTTGCTCAATCTCTTAGAAATTGCAATAACACAGGCGTTGACATACCCTCTTGAATAGGAAGTCAAATTCAGTATCTCCCTTAAATATCTCTCATCTGCAGGCTCGTTGTCATGGGTTGTGGCTTTCACAATCAAGACCTCAAGGTCAGGCGCAACATTGCCAGCCACCTTGGCTATACTAATGCTTGTTTGATCCTTCACTGCCCCAATTGCCTTTCTGATCGTACTTGCTGCCATCGTATAAGCTACTTACCCAAATATTGATATCACTCAAATCTTGATATATACCACAACCCCAATCCGTTTTCTAAATTGTGCGGGTACGCCCTGTAATCAAAATTCAGTTGAACAAAAGTGAATATCAATACTAAAAATATCTTGATATGCATTAAAACATAAAATCAGTCCTACATCTACATAAAAAAACGTTTAACTCTTGACTTCTTGTTATGGGCACATTGATGGACGAATTATAAAATCGAGATCTGTTCCGATAGATACATAATCACATGTATATCCATTACATCACTTGAATCAAAACTGAAATTCGCTTGAAAATAAAGTCATTTCTCGATCATCCTATACACACGATAGTGTATGTATACATATTCATCTCACACACAAAACCCAAAAGAAAAAAAAGAAGACTTACTGAGACTGGGCCCTTTTTTCAGGGATCGGAGCTGTAAACACCGCGATCTACACAGGAATCGACTGATCTCCCGATACAGCCACTAACGGCGAGTTCTTCGATACCTGTATTTACGCACGCAAATATATACATATACACGAACGTGTGTGTATATATATATGGTTGTATATATACGTTATATATAGAGTGAAGAGTTCAAGAAGTGTAGCCTTGTGATACTGGACTAATTCAGAGAGAGAAACTGAAGACGAAACGCGTGGAGACTGATAAAGAGCTTTGCCGGCCTTCCTTTGGAGGGTATTTTCCGTATATATTAAATATTTTTCAAAAATAATGTATTTTCCGGCCGGACCGGAACGGTTCGGATAATGACATTTTCTTAATCCTTTAGGTTTATTTTTTCTTGCGATTAGTTAGTTTCCATAATAGATCCATCTGTTGACGTAATTGTGTAGTTTTCTTTCTTTTCTAATTGGTTGATAAGATCAGAACTCGAACGTCAAAATGTTGAAAAAAAATTATAAAAGTTGTAAGATTGTCTAGTCCATATTTATAATCTTTATATCAAAGTTAACGCCCATTAAATTGATATTCCGTGTTAATATTATTGTTTACTTCGAATCTTTTTTAGAAACATGCTATCTCGTTTCATTTTTCAACGATAACTTCATGTTTATATGCTTCTAGAAGAAGAAGAAAAAAACAATTATTGTGATAACTTCAATATTGAATTGTCGTGACCCGTCCGATGGCCGAAATAAATTTTCAGTAGATCATATTATTCTCGTAGTACTCAAGTACTAGATTACTCCATGAGACCTCTAATTCAGGCTAAAATAGCTTTTCAAGATGATGAGATTAATCTATAATACTGAAATATCAGACTTATAACATTAGAAAACAACTAAAAAAGGCACATCACGAAAGTTGTAAGATCTATCCTTAGGCTAACATGCAGTTGCTAAAACTATTGTAGAATTTGCTCCCTATTCCTTAATAAAATATATTACTTAAAAGTACATCTTGTGCTATAGCCATCCGTTTCTGATAGAAGCAGATCACATGATTATGAAACGATCTTATCTGGGATCGCAAATATCAAGTTTGTTCATGAAGAGTAGAAGAATATAGGCTAGGCGTAAGTGTAACACAATATGTGAAATAAAAAATATGAAGAATCGATGATACGTAAATAATGAATCATAACGTAAATAGAGTTCATGTTCGGTTTGATGTAGTAATAGGAAGAATCCTGTATTAGGAGTATCATATTTATTGGTCATTGCAAAACTTTCAATAACCGAAGTAATGCGACTTTTTAAAATAATATCAATTAACTTCAAAATTGACATTGGTCCTTTATAAAGTGACACTAATGATACAAAAATTGAATAGGTGCATGATTGAGCCTTATTTTTCAAAATGATTTTTTGATAAATACGTGGATAAAAATAAAAAATAAAAAATTAAATTTGTATGTAATATTATTTAATTGAAAATTTTGGTAAAAAGTAAGAGAATAATGTATTTTGGAAAATGGGAACAAGCAATGCCTAAGCCTTAAGTTAGTTCCAATTAGCTATTTTTGTTCTTGATTTGCCGGCAAATTTCAACTGAATTCATAAATTATTTCAGTTAATCTGTTCAAGAAACCCCCAAAATTCAATTGATTTCTTAAATTTTGATTTCAAAAAACAATTTCCAGTTACCAATTTCCTCTGAAGATATGTTTACTCTCAAAATTCACACGGTGGACTTCCCTCAACCCTTATACACCACCGTCGCCTCCAGCACCTCCTCCGCGGCGGAGAGCCCGAACAATTTGAAGCCGGCTGAACTTAGAGGCGTCGCTCACCTTTTCCGGGAACTTTCACACAACCCCACTGGCAACATCTTGGCCAATCCAAACGCCCGATCAACACTACTTTTTGTGGTGGCCGTACCGAATTATTTATCCCCAGATGACTTCCTCCTCTTCTGTGCATCCGAGCTCCCGAAGTTCACTGAAATCCTCTTCATCAGGTACCTTTATTTCAATTTCTTCACTTTATATCATGTCCGTGAGTGTACACATATGAAGGAAAGTTAATAATTGGATTTATTCGAGGCAGAAGCACTTATGTGTTCCTAATATGTTAAACCCTAACCTTAAGTAACTCAAGCTGAAATAGGCTAGAAATGTATTTCTGGTAGTGGTAAATTCTGCATGACCAATGTGGCTAGGTAGATATATCTTCTCAGTTTTATTTATTTATTTTTTTCCATGTGGTATGTGAGAACACTCCGCGATTTGTCGTTCAGATTTTTGAACATGTATATAAGAATTAGCATTTTACTGGTAAGTTAAAGTAAATGCTAATTAGAACGCACACGTTGTACTATGGGCTGCTAAAAATATTTAAGGGATGTAAACTATGTCCAAAGGCAGAATCTTTTTTTTTTTTACTCACTACCTTCATGGACGTTCTTATGCATTTGACTCTATGAATCTGATATTGAAATGGACAACTAATTTTGTCCCCATGGTTGGTCTTACTTTAAATTATGATAGATTGACTATTAAAGAAAATTTTCAAAAAAGGTGCCTCATCCTTCCAGTACCTATTTTTATAGAACAAATGCAAATGCCGATTTTTCAGAAGTAATTCATATTTTTAACATGTTCATGCATGCAGTGGAAATGTACCCGTTACTTCCCGAAATGTTTTTGTTAGTGTATTTTGAAGTTATAGGTGCGTGCTTCAAAATCCACATACAGAGATATCTGATGTGCCCTTATTAGCGCAGTTGCAATATCAATAGATAGCATAGTTGCTAGACTTTCTTTCGTGTGCATGCTTCCGTATGATAGTGACCAATTCATGAGAAATTTTGCTGTAAATTCTTTGGGCATGACTATTATTGTTTATGCATATAACACGTAAACCGAAGTTTTATTCGTGTAAATAAAGTCTAGATAGTTTTAGATGTTAGGATATTATTAGTTTTTAATATTGCTCTGTATATACGAGTCACGTCTTTGAATGGAATGTTGATAATAGAGAAACGATTATTTGATAATCTTATATTTTGAGGCCTCATTTGTTATCAAAGTCGCTCACGTAGAACACTATCGAACATGAACAAGACTTGTAGAAGAAGGATAAAGGAAAGAAGGAGAAAGGGGGGAGATATAGAAGACTGGGGAGAAGATATAGAAGAAAGGCGAAGAGGACACGGAGAGAGAGAGAAGAGAAAACAAATGTGAGAGAGGAAATTGTATTTTATTGAATAATCAAGTCTAACCTAATTACTTTTCCTAAAATAAGAATCTAAACTTGAAAAGTCTTCATATAGCATATCTAATTTGATCTCCATTAGTTGCATTTGAAGTCATCTTTAAAAATAATATGACATGTCATAAACTGCAACTACTTAAAAAAATATTATTTAGTCCTACACCTGAATAGTTATCTTAATGATTTAATTGAATAAAGTGGTAAATCAAATATCAATTTATTGAGAAATATTGCAGGCCCACAGATATGGAAGTCTTTTTATGTGGTATTAATGAAGACTTTCTTAAATTCAAGGTACTTTTACTAGTGTGCCTTCGAATAATGGAATTTAGAAATTAATTCACATTGGTTAATTCAGCTGAAAAATAGTCTTCTTTGCGTTGATTTATGCATTTTTCTTAAGTAGTGGTTCCTAATTTTTTGAATTCAAATATCGTTGTCCTTTCTTTTGCCTAGTTGCCTCTGCTCTCGTCCCGGTCTTGGGAATCCTTTGCTTTTGGCTATGGTCTTTATTTGCCTTTTTCCATTCCCCCTCAATCACAAGCACTACTAACACTCCTGGAAAGGGGATGCAGGTTCCTAGTTTTTTGAATGATAATATTCACACACTATTGTTTTGAGTTGTTCACTTTTTCCTTGGAGAAAATTCTCTTATCCTTGGGTTCATGGACCTTTGCTGGTCACTCCTCACATAATCAAGTACGTAATAATAGATAACTATTTTAGGTATTTTGAAGAATCTTATAAATGAAGCTTTTTATGCCCATGTTTGGGTCACATTAAAATTTTCATTCTTATTCTTCTAGTCATTTTCACTCACACATCCTTCAATAAAATAATATTTTCTACCACATCAATAACTTTTCTTTCTTTTTCAACCACACATTCTTCATCAATCTACTATTCCAAAATACATTCTTCCAAAATAATGTGGCTCAAACACACCCTATATCTAACAAGTGGAGAGAGGAACTGTCACATGATCTTGTTTTTTTGTCGAGATCTCTCTTGATGGAAATACTATTATTTTCTTGCGCCTTTTAAATAGTTTTTGAAGAACATTTCAATTCAATTTTCATTTAATATGTGTATAGAACATCTGTCATTTTTTCTCAATTACCGATTTGAATCTTGATTGTAGTGTGGAATACTATCTCTTGAATTTCTCAAGTTCTACTACACATACTAGACTACACCTTGATATCTCTACTTTTCATTTTTGTGCAATTCATGTGGTCAATCAACTTCTATATGTTTTGAGTTGGTGAAATAATAGTTTGACCATTCTGTCTTAAACCATTATCGAACTCTCGAAATTCGTGAACTGGCCAATGAAATTTGTGACCCAACTTATGTTTTAGCAACACAATTTTGCTAGGTGCTAAAAAATATGAACCACATGTTTATTTTTTTGAAAAATGTGAGTCTTCCACTGTGGCAGATTGGCCTCATTATGTGGGCTAGGTCTCAAATTTAACTGATCAAGTCACGAATTCCACAGGCTAGGTTACAAATTTCACTAGTTTGTCTAATGATAACAGAAGGAATAGTCAACTTACAATTAAACACATGAGTTGAATGATCAAATTGAAATAAAATATAAGTTGCTTATCAATTTGAATAAAGTTAAAGTTGTAGGATCAACGTACCTGTAAGTTAGATGGCCTACATAAGTCAAATTTACCAAATTTCAGGAGGAGATACAAGATGATCTCTTGCCAAAATTCAACTGACTTCATAATTTTTTTAATGAATATGTTCGAAATAGACCAAAAAATCTCAAAACTTTCTAAGACATTTGATTTAGGCAAGCAACAATTTGCGCTTTCCTCTCAAGATCGAAGAGAGATGTTTACCCTCAAATTCCACACTGTGAACTTCCCTCAACCTCTTAACATATCCGTCACCTCCGTTACCCCCGAGAACCCTAACAATTTGAAGACGGCAGAACTCAAAGGTGTCATCCACCTCTTTCGGAAACTTTCACACACCTCCACTGGTATCACCTTGTCCAATCCAAGTGCCCGCTCAACCATACTTTTTGTGGTGGCTGTGCCCAACTATTTCTCCCCAGATGACTTCTTCCTCTTCTACGAATCCTACCTCCCTCTCATCTCTAAAATCCTCTTCTTCAGGTACCTTTATTTCAAATTCTCTACTGCATATCCTATGTGATGTGAGCGTGTATGTATATATGGAAAGAAAGGCAATAACTGAATTTATATGATGCATAAGCGTGTATTCAGTGTGCCTAGTGAATTAATGACACTTTGGCAAGATAGCAGAGCACATAACATCATAGGATGCGCTATGTACAATAAATTTGCTGACTTATTCTATTGTGAACATGTATGAACCATATTTTATCATTAAAAGGTTTGTTAAACCCTAAATGACTCAAGTGGAAATGGGCTAGTCACTGCCGAAATGTCATTGCTGTTGCTAGTCATGAATATTAACATTTAATTGAATTTAAAAAGTTTGGTCTCCGTCTGTACAACCTCCAATAGATATGAGAAAAGATAAGGACTGGCCTTCATGGCTGTTATTATGCATTTGACTCCACGGATGTGCAATTGAAATGGACTACTGAGTTTTCATTCATGGTTGTTCTTAATTGATGTTAAATTGACTATTGAAGAAAGTTTTTTGAAAAAAGGAACCTCAGCCTCCACTACCATTCTATAGAGCAAATGCGAAGGCTGATTTCTGCAATAATATTATTCTTAAATATGTGAACACACATGCAATGGAAGGGTAGTTCTCTACTCTAGATGTTTTTGTTAGTGTATCTTAAAGTTTATACATGAATATCCTTCTTTGTGTGCATACCGCCATTGTAATAAAGGCGAATTCATGAGAAATTTGCTGAAAAACCAATGGGCATGCACTATTATTGTTTATATATATAATAAACCAAATTTGTATTTATTTCGATAAAGTTTTTAGATATCAAGATGTTGCTTTGGATGTACGAGCAAGGTGCGGTGTTTACTTCCGTTGAATGAAATGTTGATAACTAAGAAATGATTACTTGATAATCTTATATTTTGAGACGTCGTTTGAGGTTTTTGATATATTGTTGTACTCGTACATTAAACATCTTTAGTTATAATAACATGTCATGGAGCGTTAAGTTGCATCTGGAATTATCTTTACAATAATATGACATCTCATGTAGTGCAACTAATTTAAGATAATTATATAGTCCTACACGTAAATAGTTATTTTATTGATGTAATTGCAATAAAAATGGTAAATCAAATTGAGAGATATCCTAGGTCCACAGGTATGGAAGTCTTTGTATTTGGCATTACTAAAACTTTTTTCAATTTACTGTACTTTTACTACGTCTACCTTCGAAGGTTGGAAGTTAGATTGGTTAACTCAATGGAAATTAGTCTTCTTTGCATTGAATTTATGCATTTTTCTGATGTTGTTCCTAATTTTTTGAATATGAATATCATTTCCCTTTCTTTCTTTTATGAGAACACTTGCCATGCTGCTTCTGCTTTCGTGCCTTGGGAATTTTATTTTTTATTTTTTGACTTTATAAAGGCTTGAACAGTAATTTTCAAGTTTTGACGAATTGTTGGTTAGCACCTTATTGAAAAGAGATTTTTGGATATGAATCTCGCCAATTCTCAAGTTTGTGTTAGCATATAATGGACAAGAGGAACAAGTGGGAAAATACAACATTTTCTACTCCACCTGTTTGAAATGGAATTTTATATTTTAAAAATATTAGAATATTACTGCCTAACTAAATCCTCACTTCCTAAATGGATTGGAGTTATACGAGGCAGAACTTAACCCTTTCTTGATAAAAGTGAATTTTTTTTTTTTTTGGCTCTTGGGCACTGCAATATATATGTGTTATTTCTTCCTTCTTTCTGATGTTTTTGTTTATTATCCACATTTTGAATATTAGCTTGCTTAGTTTGTTTTTTCTGTGCATCGGAACAGAAATGATGGAGTGGAGGATAGGTACAGCGTGTTGATCAGGTTAGAAAATCAGTTTTCTGCTGATGGGTTTTATTTAAATTTCAATGGCAAAAAATTCAAGCCGTCTGAGGTACTGTCTGATCTTAATACTGCAAACATGCATTCATTTGCTCTTAGAATGAATGCTGTCTTTCAAATTTTACTTTAATAATTTGACTGAATTTCCAGGTTGAGGTTTGCCATATGTATTTTGCCCAATCAGTTCAGTATACCACGTCAGCAGAAATTGCCAATACTCCTCCATCTGAATTTGCTGAATTGCCCACTTGCCCGGTTTGTCTTGGTCTGTCTACCTTGCTAGCATATGCCCATTATCTGTATACATAATTAAAATTGTGTCGGTGCTTCTGTATGTTTACATCTTTTTTCCTTAAGGCATCTTCTTGACTTTTTTAACTACCTTTTCATTTATATGCAACAAGAAGATCTCTAGTAATGATGTGTACATTTTGTTGAAAATATCAGAGAGATTGGACTATGATACTAGTGGAATACAGAGTACACTGTGTGACCATTCATTTCAATGTTCATGCGTTTCAAAGTGGACCTACTTATCTTGCCTGGTAAGTTTATCCACCGATGTGCTTTTTACTTTTCATTTTTTAATTACTTGTTTGTGTTCATGGTGCTAGGTGTTTTATTATACCACTGCAGTAATGTTTTATTTTACTATTTTTAGAGAACATAGGTTGATTTGTTGCTGATTTAGTTTCCAATTGACCTACTGGCAACTTTGGCTGATCTATATCCTAATGTGCTGGATAAAGAACTTGAATCATTTGCTTTTCCTTCTTAAAGGGAAAAAACCTCTATGTAATATTGATAGTTACCTTAGTTATGAGCATGTTTCAAATGCAATTTGGTTATGTAAAGAAAAGTTGTGGTAATGACAAAATTCACTTGGCCTAGAGAAGCCTTGCAAATCAAAATATCTTGAGCTTTCTTAGTTAAAAGTATTTCAAATTAACTCATGTTAAGGGTCTCCTAGAACATATTGATAAGGTTGATCCATACTACGAGTTGTTTCTTGTCATAAATGAACTAGGAATACTTGATAGCCTCTCTTGGGAATGAGCCCCAAGGGTTTGGTTTATTTGATGCTACATGAATCTGGAGAAAAGGATTATATATCTGACTAGGAAGATGCTCTCGTAAAAGCAACATGGCAACTGATGCCATGTTCATGATTGTTTACTAGAATTATAATCAACGTTGTTGAGCTTATGCTGAAGGCATGGAACTGTTCACCGCAAGTGTTAAGAGTCATCTCATTGAAATGAACAAATATGCATACATTTATTGCAGTAAATATGGCTGTGTGTAGAAGCTTGGCATGGCCAGTAAAGCAGCATGTATATAAGACCTTAGAAAATAATTAATTTATATAATGTACTCAGAAGTTTGTATTTATTATATTTGCCAAAACAATAGGGTGAAGAGAATAAGAGAAAACTGATTGAGCTGTCTATATGGGAGACTTCAAGACAGTTGTATCCCGCTCCATGTGTTCTCCCCTCTCCTCTCCTTTCCCTTTATCAACTGCTGAGATCTCTTTGTTAAATTTATCAAATTTATATAGCCCATAATAATTGATAGCAGGACATAATTGGATAATCTACCCCTTCATAACATTGATTGGTATGGAAAAATATGATAAAACATAAAGTAAAGAATACATGGGTGATCTCCGATAAATCACTCTTTGCAATAAGAAAGGTGCATGGAACCCATCAATTGATTACCATCATCATCATAATCTCTCTCTCTCTCGTGGATGAGAGCATGCAACATGCTTTGGTGGATGGGAGTTTAGGAGCTATTTGCATTTGCACAACTGATGTATGGGGTGCGGTGGGGGGGGGGGGGGGGGATGTTTGAGCCCCATTTTTTCAAAACTCATTTTCAACCACACATTCTTCAATAAAATAATTTTACACGTAAATCGAAAAATTTTCCTTCTTTTTTAACCACACATTCTCTCAAAATTACTATTCTAAAATGCATTTTTTTCCCAAAATGGGGCTCAAACAAGGGCTAATTTTGGAATTGACTAATTTATTTTCTCAAACTAAGGAGTAACTCTTACAATATTAGTTGGTGTACCTCAACTCTTGTAAAACAACTAATGTGGTCTTGAAGATCTTAGCTTATGATGTTGTGGACTTTTCTCGAAATATTTTACCATGCAACTCAAGACAACTTGGAAAATATTTTATAAGCTTTAGAAGCTCTTTTGGCCAAACAAATTGCTCACTAGACATCCTGTCTTGACTTGTATGCACGTCGGTTGCAAATAACCTTCATCAGTGTCAGAAGTCTCCAAGGTGTCTCAGGATGTTTTGGTGATTTTGTTGATATTTGGTGTTGAATCACTTCATCTAAAATCTTAAGATCTTAAGAAGGGACAAATTTATTTATTAAATTTTGGCTAGAATCCATTTTTAAATCAAAAGTATGACATGCGCAATTTCCATAACTAGGTGGCGGCAAAACTTGAACTTAGGCCTTTAACTACTCTAATATTATATTGAACCACCTCTTTCAAAGCTTAAAGGTGAGGACAAACTTGAATTTTGTGTTCAACATTCAACATAAACGCTGACCTGGACAAAATGAGACCATTATCCTGGCACAAATTTGAGCTGATCTATAATTATGGAGTTCTGAGTCCATATGGAACAAACAAAAGCAACCAAAACAAATACACATTAAAATGTGTTTTGGTTGCTTTTGTTTTTTAACCATTAAATTGATGGTGATTTATTACATCAGAAACAAAAGTTTAGAAACGGAAGGGGGTCTAGGCCTGACCTCCAATAAATGAGAAAATAAAAGACCAACTTTAAGGAAAAAAATACCTCCGTTATAAACATTTCAATGTTTTAATTATTTTACTGAAGCAAATATGGACTCTTTTACATTCTGTGAAGTAACATTTTTTGGTTATTCACTTTAGCAGTAGAATGCTGGAGTATCAATTATTGATGCGAGCTTAGTGCTGTATTATGAAAAATTAAAATGTGTGATGACATCTGATAATATTGCATCTTTTGTTTTATTCTTGTTGGCAGGTTTGTCGGCTTTGTCAACAACAAGATGAGAAACCAGCCTGTGCTGTTTGTGGAACTTTAAACAACCTTTGGGTCTGCTTGATCTGTGGTTTTGTAGGATGTGGAAGGTAAAGGAGACTTGATTTTAGTTATTTGATGGCCTAATTTTTTATATCCATGTCGTTTTCATTTAATCATATATATTTTACTTCATTGACGTGGAAATCTATCTGATTGATATCAATATGTGCAATATAGGTATGAAGAAGGTCATGCTAGTGGACATTGGAGTGATAAACAACATCGCTTTTCACTTGAAGTAGAAAAACAACAAATTTGGGATTATGTTGGAGACAGATATGTTCATCGACTAAATCAATCAAAAGGTGTTGGCAAATCGGTCATGATAAATTCACACTGCAATTCAGTTGTAGAATGTGGCACTTGTGGGTGTGATGGAGGGGAAGAATTAGGTAGTGCCCTTTTCGGCAGCAAAGTTGAAGCGGTACTTGTTATTCATTTTCTCACAAACAATGCATTTAGTTTTGTTGAAATTACACATATCTGCTTTATTTTTGACTTGATTGAGACAGCTCTTGGTTAGTTGACATTCATAGAAGCATTTGGCTGGCCCAAGGTTGAATTTGTCATTTTATGCATTCCCCTGTGTCAAAAATGTGAAAGACAAATCATTATTAGCTATGACCAACATTTTGTACTTTATTTTTATTAACTTGTTGTGGTTTGAGTGCTGGATTAATGTGTTAAAGTTTATTCTTATGGCAATAGATTTTGGATGAGTACAACCATCTTCTAGCAAGTCAGTTGGAGATTCAGAGAAAGGTAAGTGGAAGCCTCTATTCACAATTTATTTGAAGTTACACTAGTTGTGTGGATTTTGTATGTTAAACCCATCTTCTGTTGTTCAAGTATAGCTACAGAAACTTATTCTCATTCCTATAAATTTAGGGTCGTTTTGGATTGTTGTTACATCTACTAGAAGATTCACAGTAATTAGGCACTTAACAACATGTCATTTTAGTATTGGTCTACCCCTCTCTCTACTAATCCGTTCTACTTAGATCGTATAACTCTTCTAAATGGAGTTTCTTTGGTCTCTGCTAGACATGTCCAACCACTCAAGTCATCTTTCCCTTAATATATCCTCAATATCTTCCCACCTCCACTTGTTGGCATATAATTTCACTTTTTTTCTTATTCATTTTAGTATGACGACGCATATATCTTAGCATCCTCATTTCCGCTGCATTTATCTTATGAATATCGTCTTTTAAGATCTTAACAGGTAGTACTAGTATAAGAAGTGATCGTTTGATTACCCGCAAATGAACGGGATCGTGAACAAGTAATATAGTAGTGTGTAGAGTGTCGAACCCACGAGAACTAAGTATTCAATCAAGTTCAAATTAATAGCAAATTTAATCGAATAGCAAATAAGTTTTGAATTTTCTATACTAATATCTAAATTATCGATTAAACTAGAAAGTAATTTAACTAGTTTGATTTCAAATATGTGAGAGTATTGTTAAGATGTCGAATCCTCTTTGTTAATCCATTTTTAGCACAACGAATTAAAGTGATAATTTGTAATCATTTTGTTGCTCAGTGTTCATAATTTAATTGAAAATCTCACTCGATAATTATTAAATCTATCCCCCTCATGTGACCCTCATATTTCTCGATAAAAGATGTAAACATGATAAATGCATTAAACGATCTAGAACACCTAAGAAAACCATGTAAAGCATAGATGTATATATCTACCCCCTATCAAACTTTATAATGTTTATTATTTTTAACTAAAAAATCTACTCTCTCTCGATAATAATAGATTCTAATAAATCATCTCAATTAGTAGCTAATTAATTGAAAAGTCGGTGAAAAGTTGGTGAAAATAATAATAAATATCCAAGAAAATAAACATACTAGTCGTCAAAATAATTAATTAATATTAAAAATTTTAAAACAATGATTCATCTTATCCTACCAATGTGTAAAACTAGCCTAGCATATCGAAATTACAAGAAATCATATTTAAGTTAAAAGACATAACCCGGATTTTTGATAAATTGAGAAGATGATGATGAATCTTGATAGCTTGAATTTTTTCAATATTTTCTTGATGAATCTCCACTTGCGCCTTCTCTTATTTGCCCAAAAAAATCAAGTTTGAATCTCCACTTAATTGAATTTTTGCAAGTCCACTTCAATTCTCTCACTAAAACTATTAATTTTCGTCCTTTGGTGATAATAATTATGAATATTGGAATATGAGATATATATGAGAGGTCTCCAATATGTATTCTACTGTTACGCAGTTGTCGGAGTAGAAAATTGGTTGAAAATCTCGTCCAAATTGGTTTCCAAAAGAGTTCCAATTGAACAAGGAAAGTTGCTTTCGCTCTTGGATTTTTGTCTCTACACAGCAGTCAGTATTTTTGTCAAACTTTCTTTCCCGATCTCCAATTGAGGCAATTCAAATGCGTTGGAAAGCTAACTCAAATTGATACAACTTTTACAGAAATAGAAGTTTTCCAATTCGGACTTTTACTATGCCAAAAATAGATCTCAAGCTTCGACTAAAAATCTGGAATATAACTTGTGCGATTGGAAAATGATTTTGATAATATTTTGATCACATTCCATTCCTTTTTGAGTTCTAATTCCATCCAATTATCTCTTAGCAATCTTTAAAGTATCGTCTTGTGGTCCGAATCAACTATTGAATATTTTCAATTTGAAAACTTTGGACTTTGTCATTTTTCCTTGATTTTCTTTTGTTTCTTATAATTTCTTGTTCAACCATTGAGTTTTACCTATATAACATAAAATACAACATTTTAGGATATATTTTGTCAAAAAAATTACGAAATATCGATATTTTAGGCCCCCGAATAAGTGTATAAAATACAATTATCAACAAGTCTATGGATGTTCAGTATAATTGGGCTTTTAACCTAAGATCTTCCTTCCACACAGATTCTTGTACCATTTTTTGTCATGCTAACTTACGATTTAACCCCTTCTACTCTATTTAACTAAAAATGTCATTAGCAAATTATATACATCAAAAAACCTCCTTGAATTTGTACCGTAAGCTCATCACAATTCAAGTGAAAAGATAAAGGACTTAAAGTAGAACCTTGATGCAAACCTCTGGTGATACTGCTGTTACATCTCACACTTTCTTATTGCTCCGTCATATGCATCTTAAATAGTATTGATATTTTATAAATTCATTTGCTCTCTGGTACCTACAATAGCACTTCTGTGACTCAGTCACTGGCTTCTTCTAAATGAACAAAAACAAAATGCACGTCTTTGTTTATACTTGTCCATCAATTTTCTGAGGATGGAAAAGCTTCTATAGTAGACCTTTTTAACGTACCATAACCCTCCTTCCTTCCTTTATTTGGATTGGCTATGAAATATAGGTGGAGTTTGCTAGTTCCTATATGTGCTGAAATAATTGAAGGTTTGATCTCAAGTTTGTAACATGTTCGAAGAGTAAAGTTTTTTGTGAGTCCTTCAGAACTTTTCATTTTTCTGTCAGCATTATGAATCTTTACTCGCTGAGGCAAAGAGTAGGAAGGAAAGCTCAATAGCAAAAGCAGTTGAGAAGGCAATATTTTCTAGGACACATGATTTGCAAGATAAATTGGAAAGTTACAAAGAGGAAAAGAAGGCTGTTGCAGATGTAAATATCCTGTTCTTCCTGGATACTTCATATTTTGTATCTTTGTGTGGCTTATATTTTTATCATCTCATCTAACATTTTGACCTAAATGTCTTCTCGTACTTCTTTTAGAGGAATCAAGAGCTAATGAAACAACAAGAATTGCTGCAGAAAAAGTTTAAGGAAATTGAAGAAAGGTACAAACTTCTCTCTCTCCATTTACATGTAAATTTAAGTCCTTGGGACTTTGAATGACGTGATTCAATATTTTCATATTTTTAACATGATACTTCAACGGAAATTCAGTAATCTTGTAGTTAATTCTTACTTTTATGTCTTTTATTTACTACATCCCCAGTGGCTTCTCTTCTCGCTATTCTTAAATTCATGTTAAACTCAAACCCTCGATGATGTATTCTATTATATTTTTTTGGCTGATAGAGGGGTCAAATTGTATAGTTCATTTGTTGGTACTAGCACGATGAAGTGCTTTCAATGCAAATTATGAAAGCATCACTGGATCCTTTCCATTTCTTGAAATAAATTGGACTTCGACAACTATTAGCTTATCGAGTTGATTAAATTTTGATTTCTCAATTTATAGGGAAAGACTCTCTCTCAAGTCTAAGGAGGAAAAAGTAATAGATTTACAAGAGCAGGTCTGGGTTCCGTATCTTTGACAGTTGCATTAAACTTCTTTAGACCTTGATTACATTACATATTGTATATCGAATGCAGTTTAACCGCTTTAAAATGTAATATTTTGCCTGCAGATTAGAGACCTAAAAATTTATGTTGAAGCCCAGCGAACAGTTGCAAACATGAACGATTCAGACAGCATCAAGGGAGGGACTGTTTTGCCGGTAGAATCAAGTCAGTCATCTTCAGGCAACCGAAAAAGACAAACAAAGCCAGGCAGACGTCACAAGTAATAATAACTAATAAGAGCCTCTTCAAGATTGCATTACCAATATAACTTATTACCCTTCTTTCGTTCAATCGACGTGGAAATATTGCTGGGATTCGATTTGTTGTGAATTAATACTTTCAACTTTGAGTTGTTCAGTCATGGATAATGGTGAATGTTGTTGTAAATATATATATGCTGAGATTGGATGATTCTAGCCAATTTAGAAGCAGGGTATGTGAGTATATGAGTGTTTACTGACTGCCATTTAAGTTCAGCGTTTGCTATCTTTAAGTTCAAAATCTGTACAAAATTTTTATCTATTATGAACCTAAAACTTTTGTGTTTTAACCTTTTTTTTTTTTTTTTTTTTTTTTTTTTTTTTTTATTTTTTTTTTTTTTTTTTTTTTTTATCTTAGTTAAAAGTTATTTCTCTATATTGACAAATTCATAAAATAGCTTTGAAATTTGTATATATACAATAATAATTTAATATGCAATTGACTAACTAGACTTCCACGTCAGCCAAACCTTGGCCCACCACGGCTAACTCTACGACGAGACATCATAGGTCCTAGACGATCAGATAAGGTGTATGCATATATTTTCGGAGTAAATATTTTTGTTTTGAGTAATGTTGTTTGTCACGGTATTTTAACACCAATTTAGGTGGCTGCACTAGATTTTAAATTACTAATTCAATTAAATACAATGAATGATTACCAATTTTATAGGATTAACGATATGTTGACATCTAAACTGATGTTCAATATAATTTGTGTTAGATAACGTTATTTTTTTTTCTTTGAGGAGGGGTAATAATCTATGGCGCTATATCAATTAATGGTATAATGATGGTAACTAAAAGATAACAATAAAATTTCCTATTTTATCATAAATTCTATACCAAAAACATATGAGCAATTGGACTAACAACACAAACATAAAAATAAAATAATGAAGAAAATAGAAAAATTAAATTAATAAACATTTTTTAAAAATAAAAATCAAGGTTTGATTACACAACACCCAAAAATTCAATAATAATAACAATAATGAAAATAAATAAAAAGAATTGTTTTAAGCTATAGAAATGGTCTCCTCATTTGATGTATTTGGGTTTTGACATTTTTACATAGATAATGACATGTTCAGATTTATCCATTCAATAATAAATATAATTTGTTTTGCCATGTCGTTGGTAGTTAGCTAAATTGTTGAAATGATAAATTTATATGCATAAGAGTAATTTAATGCTCCATAGATTGAGTACATGTTTGTTTACGAAAGCTTTCTTTGCGGACCAATAACAAAAGAAGAAGAAGATGGAGTAATCGCGTAAAACCATGAAAATGGAAATAAAAGGCTGGGGGATTGAGAAGATCAATTTAAATGTTGATATGTATTTGTTACAAGTATTAAAGGTTAAGGACTAACTGTCCAAAATCCTAAGAAAATTGTTAATATGGCTAATCGGATTCGTATACGTCTTGAAAGTGACAAAATACTGACTTAAAAAGTAATTCCAGAATGTCTTTATGGAGCTTTTATGGAAAGCCACTTGGAGACTGGACACGAATCCAAAATGCCTGCGAACGTTATCATTTGATATAAGTTTGGACCGTGCTACCTGTTCAAATAACCATATAGGTAGCTTGATAGATGCATGCGTGACGTGCATATGTAACATTATCTTACAAATAACTATCTGTACATATAGCTTTACTCTATAAGTTTTAAGTATATATCAAAAAAATTCTGTAACTCCAAAAATAATTAAAAAATGTTGTAGGGCCGATCCTTCCCCGCCCCTGTACGGTGCACAAGATACATACACACACAAAGGAAGCAGTGCATCAACATGCTTAACTACTACTAGTGAAACATATTGTACTAGCTAAATATCAGCATCTTTTTACGATGAAACCCTTTTGAATTCATCAACTTTTCAAGTTTTTGTAACAAAAATAAGTTCAAACGAAACAAACTAAGGAAGTAGTGCCCAAGCCTACACTAAATCTACCTTGCCGAGACCAATCAGGATATCAAATGACCTTCACCTGTCATTACTTAATTTGTAACCACGGACACAAAAATCCCATTATTCATTTTAAAGATAGCCGACACGACTTCTGCCCTCTTCCTTACTCTATTCCGACTAGCTAGCCTCCTACTGGTGGTGACCTTTCCGGTAAGCTGCTCTTTAAGGCAAAGCATATTCATCCTGATGCATCTTCAATTCGAATTTGACAAGTAACTAACCCAGAAAAACTGAACAACTATATTATCATATCATGCAGCTTTTCCTTCAAAAGGAAAAAAATGGTACTGTCCTAAAACACGAAAAATACGCTCATTTGGTTTCATGGGGAGGCCGCTGTGTGTATACACCTATTTATCTTGGAGGTTGATAAGAACCAGCTGCATGACCCGTGCTTGAACCAGCACTGTTTTCTTGTGGAGGTAAGGTGCCCCACTCGCCTTCTGACTCTAGTGGCTCAATTACACACACTCCACCATCAGTAAGTCCTAATGCAAATTGGTTAGGCTTGTAAGGGTGAGCAGCAATAACTAAGGGATAGGCCGATACGCTGCAAAAGTCAGTATCGTCTGATAATGAGTACGTGGAAAAAAATGTGCTTTGATAATCGCAGTTAGTTTTCTGGCGATTGAATTCATTGTAAGTTGAGTAACAACAAATTCAGAGATTTTCAGTAGTACGCACCTTGGATAGGGAGGTGCGTACGCATAGCAATTGATTCGACATCTCAAACACAATGATGAAGCAGTATAAATACCTACACTTCCATTTTCAAAGCTGATGTATATGGATTGACCATTGCAAGAATATGTAGCACACGTTATTCGGCCACTTGCTCGTCGGGGTACAGACTATTTAGATTAGGAAACAAGAAAGTAATTGCATCAGTATCCAAGAAAGAAACAATATTCAAAGTCAAAAAACTTTGGAACAGAGAGATACCAATTAGCAGCAATAATTTATGAAAAATATATTCAAGTGTAAGTTCATATGCTACACCTGCACAAGGCATGTCAAATTAGATACTTCATAAATTGCTATCTGTCTCTCTTGGAATACTAGTAAATGTGTTTGATCCCGGTGAAATTGTACATGAGTATCTGCAAGAGAAGCAGCCGAGCATCCAGGTGGGCTTTGCAAGTATTCACTTGTTTGCATCTCCCACGTATCAATGCTCCAAACACACAACTGGTTTCACAAAAATGGTTCAGTGGCTGAAACTTCTCAACAATGCAATGCTTAGCCAACTTCGTAAACTGAAAGAAAGGAAAGAACGGCTACTTGCAGAAGTAAATGGCCAGTACATATAAATTTCGAAATATACAAGGAAAGAGGTTAAAGAAATGCCTACTTACTAAAAGCTATGAGTAATTTCTCTTCAATTTAGACTTAGATATCATCATGTTAGGTCCACTTCATTGTTCCCAAACAGGTACTCCCAGTATGGTTATTGTGAGATGGCTTAGAGAAAGGAATAGATATAGACACAAATAGGAACTTTAGTTTTACCAATTGTAGAAGCATCAGCGACAAAAGCTTCTTACCTGAGAATCAGCTCCTGAAGATACAAGCATGTTGAGAATATTAGAGAAGGCAAGACCAGTTATCCTTTTCTGATGAGCTTTGAGCTCGGCTTTGACCTGTTATAAAGGAAAGGCAATGATAACATGGCTTGACTCATTAACATGTTTGACTCACAAATTTAAGCCAAGAAGTTCACCACTATTTATTACCTCATCAAACTTGACATTATAGATTTCGATAGATGAATCATCCATGCCAATTGCTATGACATTACTGTCTTGGGGATGAAACGCCAGAAATGTTGCTGCAGGTGGAGGGGACTTGAATGTTGCCATTGTCTGTTGATAGAACAAAAATGTTACAACAAGCATGTTAAGAGTGTAACTTGTGTCTACCAAAGAGAATAAATTGATATAACATGTTACAACAAGCAAGTTAACAGAGTAATCAAATTGAGTGCAACTCGTGTCTATCAAAGTGAATTAATTGTTAGGTCCAGATACTCCCAAATAAAAATCTTCCAATATGTTTCAACACATAATGAGTAGAGAAAACACTTTATGATTCAACGCTTAACAGATAAATGCAAGACATGAGCAGAACAAAACCCACTTACTTTGAAGGTAGATATATTATATAGAGAGATTTTCCCTCCTGACGCCGATATTACATAAGCATCATTCTTGGACAGTGCAAAGCACGGCACCCTATCTTCAGGATTCATTCGATTAATATGATTGGCCATCGGCATCCCGCTACGAGGTTTCCATAATTTAGGCATAGTATTTGCACTTGCCTACAAGAAGTTGAATTGCATAAGAAGATGCTACGGTTGTTAAACAAAATAAAAAAAAAATTGGGTAGCTTTCCAGTGTAATAGGCCAATACCTCCCCTGTTGGATTACAGTCACTTTTTGGCCATTTCCAGAGATTGTGTACAGAATTGGCATATAGAGCCAATATGGCATTTCCTGAATTGGTATAAATCAACCTTGACACCTGATAAATTGATAGAATAGAATTTAGAGGGCATCACAGAGTCAGAGTAACAAACAGAAACCATAAATTAAATGCTAGCAATCTCTCCATGGTCTTGCAAGTTCTTTAGATATATCTCAGGCTATGTTGGTGGCCACAAAATTGATTGAAACTTGAGTGGTGAAGTTTGTAAGGACACTTGATGTTGAAAATGGAGCGGAATAAACTATATTCTCCAACTGTCAAAATTCTAGGGGTCAGAAACACAACTAACAAACTATTTAAGAAGTTGAATTACTGTTATTGTAATTTCGTGTAAAAGTTTAATTCTTGTCTCTATCCACATGACCATGCTTATAAAGTATGAAGCAGGTTTGAGGAATAGATAGAAGTTCAAACTGGTCAAATTAAATCCATTTGCAAGCCAATATCTATCCAGGCATTTTAAATAGTCGGCTGAATTATTACCCTTGTCGACGTTAAACTATCTGGAACTCTCAGGGAATGACACTGCGATCGTTCTTTCACTTCTGTCAGTTTCCAAATTATGGATTTTTCAGAGTGATCATCTGCAACTTTACTCTTCCCCTCTAACAAATCTCGGCTATCTCCCTTTTAAGAAAATGAAAAAGAAACTGATCACGAAGTGAACATAGAGTATTGCAAACTAACAAGTCATAGTAGTGCACACAAAAACTAATGTCATATGAAATATTATGCAATGCACGTATAAATAAGCAATATGCAAAATGCTTTTTAACCATTGTGCCAAAGAAATTAATCAGAGTTTTTGAAACATAGATAGCCTTCTTAAAAGTTTGAAAGCAGGATACCATTGAAACTGTGGATGATGCTGGAGAAACTCGATCCTCAATGCTCGATCGAGTAGTAGCATTAACTCGAAGCTGATTAGTTACGCACTTATGGTCCACAAACAGGGTTAATTCGTCAGGCTTAAGTTTCAGATTCTTGCAGAGATGATGCTTCCACTTCAAGCCGCAAGCCAGCACAGATGAAAATGCCAATTTATCATAGACTGAAGGAAAATGCTGATATTACATATACTGAAGAAACAAACCCCAATAAATATTGTAAAATATCCCAAGGTTTCCCGAAAATAACATATCATCCGTATTCAACACAGTATTAAACAATTATATACAATTAACTACAGAATAATATTCCCAAATTTCTCAATAATCAGAACAACTAAAAAAACTCAAAAATAATAATGAAATAAGATTAAACACTGGAATTCAATTCTTACTTGTCAACAGCAATCCCTTTGATTTTATTTTCATCATGAAATTGAAGTATAAAAAAATTCGAGTTTTTCATCAAGCGACCACATGCTGGTTACTCCCTCACTTTCCATACCTGCCAAAGCCAAATAAAGAAATGAAAAATAAACAATCCATAATCAAAATTGGAAAAAATCAAGAAGAGCGTCTCATAAAATTAAAATTCAAAACAAAATCCCCAAATTTCAATTCTACATATAAATTTGTAAACTTGCATGCATGTCAGCTTCCGATGGGCGTGTTTTCTTTATAGATCTTCTTGTTTACGCGACAAGAGCATACATATAGATATATACAATTGTATATATACATATATAACATAGAAAGAAGCGATTGTACCTTGAATGAGAGAGAGAGGGAGAGGTTGGTTTATCGGTGTTTCTTAAAGAGAATGTAGATTTGAGGGGGAGAGAGAGAGCGGGAGATGATGAGAGCGATGACATAACAAATGCTGGTGATAAGCACGGGTACTTATAATTTGCATTAGCTGTATTCCAATATTAAAGGTTGAACCCCAACCTTATCCCAGGAGCCAGGGTGGAGAGCTTATGGATAGGCCTGGGCTATTAACCCTATGGTAACTCCCGCTTGCAACAAAGCCAATACCACCTTGCGGGGAATCGAACTCTGCACACTACCGCGCTGAGCCCTAACCGCCCTCCCCTTTGCCACTGGGAGATTTGCCCTGGGGGCAGCTGTATTCCAATATTAGATATGATAACTACTAGTTGCTATAGAACGGGAACACGTTTAATATGGGGTAGGATTCGCGGGGTTTTCGATATCTTGCGAAGATCATATTTTCAATTTGGTCTTAAATTTATCGAACTTTGTTAAAACGATACGAGATAATGAATTATTATTACTATCGTCTACAATAATATCTTCATTATCTACGTAACCTAAGTATTTTGACAAATTTTGTAGGTCTGAGATGATGTGATTATTGTTGGATGCAGGCTACTGGGTCATGACATTTGCTTGCACCAACCCTGTCGAAAGTTGTTTTCTTAGTTTGACTTGGGGTGAGAGTAACATTGCCAATCTTTCTAAATGCCAAATTATCGAGTCTAAGAAGAGCCCCATGAAAAATCGACAAAGAAATATACGAACTTTTGACAGGGCTTCCAAAGACCACACATTCTCCCACCTATCCCATTCCTTCACTTGACTAGTCCCAACATCGGAATCCTTATATTTAAAAGGGTTCTTATACCAGCTCTTCATCAAATACATATGGTTCTTTTTCGAAATGCCAAGTCAACGTGTTTGTCCAATCCTGACTGAGAGGGATAGAGAGAATTTTGTCCAAAATCAATAGGCAAAAAATCCCTCCCAATACGTTCCACATCCCATAGTCTAAGCACCTCCACAAGATCTAGCACATTCATTGATTCGTTATGCCTATCAATGAAAAAGACGGTGGCCATGGAAGCTATAGGTCGCCAAAAATCGTATACCCTGTCGTTTCCTACTTCCCAACCAACCCATCTAGTATCAATCCCCTGCCTCATAACAAGCTTCTCCAAATGAAAGATGACATTTCTGTTAAGTTGTGTAGTCTAATTATTGTCATTATATGGAATCAGTTTGCGGATCGACCTTCACAGGAAGGTCGTTATGGGGTCGGAAGAGGGACAAGAAGCTCTCCTTCCGGGGGGTGCGAGGGGCCCCTAGATTAAAATTTCATTAAGAATAATTTAAAAATTTGTGTCATTGTAAATTTCGATCTTACCATATTTTGTCTTATAAATAGAGAGTCATCATTGTATTACCATCATAAAAGAAAAAGAGGGAGATTAGAGAAGATAAAGCCCTTTTGTGAGCCCCATTATTTCAAAACTCATTTTTCCTCAAATTCTCTACTTCATTTATTGGCGTCTAGTTCCAATTCTCTATTTATATTAATTAGTGAGATTAACGTGTTTGTGTCAATCGATAATCCGATAATATTCAACACTTTTTTTCAAGATATATCAAAACATACGTTAACACGATCTAATCCCATTAGTCTAAATTCATATGAAAAACATGCATTCAATCATAGGTACACGCCATAAATAGCATTTCTAATATTTATTGCTTCGTGTATTAAGTATGCAGTGTTTTACATATGTGAGTTTTCCTGCACTTTAAATAAGCAACTTATATGTCTCAATAGTGCACAAACATTAAAACAAATAAATATAATTAATGCATATGAAATCACAAATACGAGAATTAACTAAAACACAACAGTTTCAAATTATAAATCAATATGTTTTGTCGTCCATCCAATACAAAAAAGATTTAGCCTAGTATTACCGTATGAAAATTACACAAAAGAAAGAAAAAGACATCACCCTAAGGCTCAGAAAATTGAGAAGAACGTGAAAATATCAATTGCTCGCTTGAAACTTGACCCCAAAAGATGCGATTCTACTTCATGAATGTAAAAATCTTTAATTTCTTGCTCAACTATGATAAAACCTTGGATCCTTTTGTTTTGGAAGAAATTTATAATTTACAAAATGTAGAAAGATTGCCTTCAATTTGTTATCGAAGGAAAGATTTCTTTTTAAAATTTTTTTTCCGGAATTAGACCTAGGCGCGACCTTTTCAGGCAGCCTCAAGCGAGGCAATTTTGGTCTGAGGCGCGCGCCGCTAAAACCGTCACCGCGTCGCTCGACCGAATCAAGCTCCTTATGCAGGTATTTTTTCAGTTTATTTTAATAATTTAGCAATTTTTGCAGTTATTGGTATAATTTCACCCTAATTTTATTATAGTACAGTAATACTACTTCCTTTGTTCTAATTATCTATCGCTTGATTTGTATTACAGGAAATTTTCGTTTGATTCATCGGTATTTTTCTTTTATTTCTAATTTTGTGAGTAGTAAAGATGTTAATCTTTTTCATTTGTCTTTACCAATAAGGTTGGTTTCAAAGTTTAACAGTTTTACGTTACAGTAAACAGGATTTTAACCTTTTCTTTTCCATATAATCCTGTCTCGTAATTTAGAAATGCAATTACAGTTTTCAGGTTTAATTTAAAAGCAAACAAATACTAGACATAAAAAAGTAATAATGCACATTGTACATGATTCATTCTGGTCATCACCTTCGGGTATATTTTTAAAGGTAATTAGTACATAATGTCCCCATCTTTCATTGCTATTGTGGAAAACATCCATACATTTCATTTTTTTGACATTTTCACCATTAATTCCACATTTTATTGCCCAAAATGTAATTTTCACCTATTTTCTCAATTAAAAATTATGAAATGACCAATATATTATTCTCTTTAAATAATAAAAAAGGAAAAGAAAAAAATTAATTGCAATCACAATCCTCAATTTTTTTAAAAAGTCCAAATAAGTCTCAAATAAATTATTAAAAAGGTAATTAGAACATAATGTCATTTTCTTTCACTATTATTGCACAAAACGTCCCTACCTTTTTTTTTGCAATTTCACCCTTAATTACACATTTAATGACACCAACCATCATTTCTATCCATTTTCTTTCAATTTCTCAATAAAGAGCTGTGAAATGAAGAATATACCCTCATATTTAAATAAATAAAAATATATTTTTAATTTTTAATTCTTTAATAATTTATTTGGTACTCGTCGCACTTTTTAAGTTTTTAATTTTTTTTAATTTTTAAATAAATTTAATCGGGGCTCGTTTGCACTTTTTTTAAAAAAATTAATTTTTTTAATAAGGGTAATTAGGACATAACGTCCCCACCTTTCATTTTTATTGTGAAAAACGTCCATACATTTCACTTTTTTTGGCATTTTCACCCTTATTTCCATATTTGATTACGCAAAATGTCATTTTCACCTATTTTCTCAATTAAAAATTATCAAATGACCAATATATCATTCTCTTTAAATAAAACAAAAAGAAAAAAATTAATTACAATCACAGTCCTCAATTTTTTTAAAAAGTTCAAATAAGTCTCAAATAAATTATTAAAAGGGTAATTAGAACATAATGTCCTTTTCTTTCACTATTATTGCACAAAACATCCCTACTTTTTTTTTTGCAATTTCACCCTTAATTACACATTTAATGACACCAACCATCATTTCTATCCACTTTCTTTCAATTTCTCAATAAAGAGCTGTGAAATGAAGAATATACCCTCATATTTAAATAAATAAAAATATATTTTTAATAATTTATCTGGTACTCGTAGCACTTTTTAAGTTTTTAATTTTTTTTAATTTTTAAATAAATTTAATCGGGACTCGTTTGCACTTTTTTTAAAAAATTAATTTTTTTAATAAGGGTAATTAGGACATAACGTCCCCACCTTTCATTGTTATTGTGGAAAACGTCCATACATTTCACTTTATTTTGGCATTTTCACCCTTATTTCCATATTTGATTACGCAAAATGTCATTTTCACATATTTTCTCAATTAAAAATTATGAAATGACCAATATACCAATCTATTTAAATAAAACAAAAAGAAAAAGAAAAAAATTAATTGTAATCACGGTTCTCAATTTTTTTAAAAAGTCCAAATAAGTCCCAAATAAATTATTAAAAAGGTAATTAGCACATAATGTCCTTATCTTTCACTATTATTGCACAAACGTCCCTACCTTTTTTTTTTTTTGCCATTTCACCCTTAACTACACATTTAATAGCACCAACCATCATTTCTATCCACTTTCATTCATTTGAAACTGTGGATGATGCTGGAGAAACTCGATCCTCAATGCTCGATCGAGTAGTAGCATTAACTCGAAAGCTGATTAGTTACGCACTTATGGTCCACAAACAGGGTTAATTTCTCAGGCTTAAGTTTCAGATTCTTGCAGAGATGATGCTTCCACTTAAAGCTGCAAGCCAACACAGATGAAAATGCCAATTTATCTTAGAGTGAAGGAAAATGCTGATATTACATATACAGAAGAAACAAACCCCAATAAATATTGTAAAATATCCCAAGGTTTCCCGAAAATTAACATATCATCCGTATTCAACACAGTATTAAACAATTATATACAATTAACTACAGAATAATATTCCCAAATTTCTCAATAATCAGAACAACTAAAAAAAACTCAAAAATAATAATGAAATAAGATTCAACACTTGAATTCAATTCTTACTTGTCAACAGCAATCCCTTTGATTTTATTTTCATCATGAAATTGAAGTATAAAAAAATTCGAGTTTTTCATCAAGCGACCACATGCTGGTTACTCCAACACTTTCCATACCTGCCAAAGCCAAATAAAGAAATGAAAAATAAACAATCCATAAGCAAAATTGGAAAAAATCAAGAAGAGCGTCTCATAAAATTAAAATTCAAAACAAAATCCCCAAATTTCAATTCTACATATAAATTTGTAAGCTTGCATGCATGTCAGCTTCCGATGTGCGTGTTTTCTTTATAGATCTTCTTGTGTACGCGAAACGAGCATGCATATAGATATATACAGGTGTATATATACATATATAACATAGAAAGAAGCGATTGTACCTTGAATGAGAGAGAGAGAGAGAGGGAGAGGTTGGTTTATCGGTGTTTCATAAAGAGAATGTAGATTTGAGGGGGAGAGAGACAGCGGGAGATGATGAGAGCGATGACATAACAAATGCTGGTGATAAGTACGAATGCTTATAATTTGCATTAGCTGTAATCCAATATTAGATATGATAACTGCTAGTTGCTGTAGAACACGTTTAATATGGGGTAGGATTTGCGGGGTTTTCGATATCTTGCGAAGATCATATTTTCATTTTGGTCTTAAATTTATCGAACTTTGTGAAAACGATACGAGATAATGAATTATTATTACTATCGTCTACAATAATATCTTCATTATCTACGTAACCTAAGTATTTTGACAAATTTTGTAGGTCTGAGATGACGTGATTATTGTTGGATGCAGGCTAATGGGACATGACATTTGCTTGCACCAACCTTGTCGAAAGTTGTTTTCTTAGTTTGACTTGGGGGTGAGAGTAACATTGCCAATCTTTCTAAATGCCAAATTATCGAGTCTAAGAAGAGCCCCATGAAAAATCGACAAAGAAATATACGAACTTTTGACGGGGCTTCCAAAGACCACACATTCTCCCACCTATCCCATTCCCTCACTTGACTAGTCCCAACATCGGAATCCTTCTATTTAAAAGGGTACTTATACCAGCTCTTCATCAAATACATATGGTTCTTTTTCGAAATGCCAAGTCAACGTGTTTGTCCAAACCTGACTGAGAGGGATAGAGAGAATTTTGTTCAAAATCAATAGGCAAAAAATCCCTCCCAATACGTTCCACATCCCATAGTATAAGCACCTCCACAAGCTCTAGCACATTCATTGATTCATTATGCCTATCAATGAAAAAGACGGTGGCCATGGAAGCTATAGGTCGCCAAAAATCGTATACCTTGTCGTTTCCTACTTCCCAACCAACCCATCTAGTGTCAATCCCCTGCCTCATAACAAGCTTCTCCAAATGAAAGATGACCTTTCTGTTAAGTTGTGTAGTCTAATTATTGTCGTTATATGGAATCAGTTTGCGGATCGACCTTCGCAGGAAGGTCGTTATGGGGTCGGAAGAGGGACAGAAGCTCTCCTTCGGGAGGGGTGCGAGGGGTCTCATAATGTCATTATCTTTCACTATTATTGCACAAAAAGTCCCTACCTTTTTTTTACAATTTCACCCTTAATTACACATTTAATGGCACCAACCATTATTTCTATCCATTTTCATTCAATTTCTCAATAAAAAGCTGTGAAACGAAGAATATACCGTCATATTTAAATAAATAAAAATGTATTTTTAATTTTTAATAATTTATTTGGTACTCGTTGCACTTTCGAATTTTAAAATTTTTTAAATTTTTAAATAAACTTAATCGGGACTCCTTTGCACTTTTTTAAAAAAAAATTAATTTTTTAAATAAGGGTAATTAGGACATAACGTCCCCACCTTTCATTGTTATTGTGGAAAACGTCCATATGTTTCATTTTTCTGACATTTTCACCCTTATTTCCATATTTGATTACGCAAAATATCATTTTCACCTATTTTCTCAATTAAAAATTATGACATGATCATTATATCATTCTCTTTAAATAAATAAAAAAAGAAAAAGAAAAAAATTAATTGCAATCACAGTCCTCAATTTTTTAAAAAAGTCCAAATAAGTCCCAAATAAATTATTAAGGGGGTAGCACATAATGTCCTTATATTTCACTATTATTGCACAAAACGTCCCTACCTTTTTTTTACAATTTCACCCTTAATTACACATTTAATCGCACCAACCATAATTTCTATCCATTTTCATTCAATTTCTCAATAAAATGATGTGAAACGAATAATATACCCTTATATTCAAATAAATAAAAATATATTTTTAATTTTTAATTCCTTAATAATTTATTTGGTACTCTTTGCACTTTTTAATTTTTTAATTTTTAAATAAATTTAATCAGTACTCGTTTGCACTTTTTTTTAAAAATTAATTTTTTTAATAAGGGTAGTTAGGACATAACGTCCCCACCTTTCATTGTTATTGTGAAAAACGTCCATACGTTTTATTTTTTGGCATTTTCAACTTTATTTCCATATTTGATTACGTAAAATGTCATTTTCGCATATTTTTTCAATTAAAAATTATGAAATAATCAATATATCATTCTCCTTAAATAAAATAAAAAGAAAAAGAAAAAAATTAATTGGAATCACAGTCCTCAATTTTTTTAAAAAAGTCCAAATAAGTCTCAAATAAATTATTAAAAGGGTAATTAGCACATAATGTCATTATCTTTCACTATTGTTGCACAAAACGTCCCTACTATTTTTTTTTGACATTTCACCCTGTATTACACATTTAATGGCACCAACCATCATTTCTATCCATTTTCATTCAATTTCTCAATAAAAAGCCGTGAAATGAAAAATATACCCTCATATTTAAATAAATAAAAAAATATTTTTAATTTTCAATTCTTTAATAATTTATTTGGTACTCGTTGCACTTTTAAATTTTTTAATTTTTAAATAAATTTAATCGGGACTCGTTTGCACTTTTATTAAAAAAATTAATTTTTTAATAAGGGTAATTAGGACATAACGTCCACACCTTTCATTGTTATTGTAGAAAACATCCATGCATTTCATTTTTGACATTTTTACCTTTATTTCCACATTTTATTGCGCAAAATGTCATTTCCACCTATTTTCTTAATTAAACATTATGAAATAACAAATATATCATTTTCTTTAAATAAAACAAAAAGAAAAAGAAAAAAATTAATTGTAATCACAGTTCTCAATTTTTAAGAAAAGTCCATATAAGTCCCAAATAAAATATTAAAATGGTAATTATCACATAATGTCCTTATCTTTCACTATTATTGCACAAAACGTCCCTACATTTTTTTTTTGTCATTTCACCCTTAATTACACATTTAATAACACCAAACATCATTTCTATCCATTTTCATTCAATTTTCTCAATAAAAAGCTGTGAAACGAAGAATATACCGTCATATTTAAATAAATAAAAATATATTTTTTATTTTTAATCTTTTAATCATTTATTTGGTACTCGTTGCACTTTCGAATTTTTTAATTTTTTAAATTTTTAAATAAACTTAATTGGGACTCATTTGCACTTTTTTTTTAAAAAAATTAATTTTTTTAATAAGGGTAATTAGGACATAACGTCTCCACCTTTCATTATTATTGTGGAAAACGTCCATATGTTTCATTTTTCTTATATTTTCACTCTTATTTCCATATTTGATTACGCAAAATGTCATTTTCACCTATTTTTTCAATTAAAAATTATGAAATGACCAATATATCAGCCTCTTTAAATAAAACAAAAAGAAAAAGAAAAAAATTAATTGCAATCACAGTCCTCAATTTTTTAAAAAAGTCCAAATAAGTCCCAAATAAATTATTAAAATGGTAATTAGCACATAATGTCCTTATCTTTCATTATTATTGCAGAAAAGGTCCCTACCTTTTTTTTATCGTTTCACCCTTAATTACACATTTAATTGCACCAACCATTATTTCTATCTATTTTCATTCAATTTCTCAATAAAAAGCTGTAAAATGAAGAATATACCCTCATATTTAAAT
>CAIGRP010037710.1:0-37315 GCA_903798385.1 Fraxinus cuspidata
GTGTAGAAAAACGCACTTATCATGTGCCTTTAGGTTATTTAATTTTTTTTCCATACTGTAATGTGAAGGCTGGATGATCATGCTATGTCACCATTATAGGGTATGATTCTGCTTTGGGATGTTGATTCTGGACTAGCGCAACTCGATAAATATTTCCACAGTACTGACATGCATGTCATTGCGGGCGCATTACTAGGAGTTGGGATTGTAAATTGTGGTATCAAAAATGACTGTGATCCAGTAAGTCCAAATTTCTAAACCTGACTGGAGTGATCCTCAATACTAACAAATATTTGACCAAATGGTTTCATGATATCTTATTAATCTGTTCTCTCAGGCATTGGCTCTTTTGGCTGATTACATAGACAGAGAAGATTCTTCCATTAGAATAGGTGCAATAATGGGCCTAGGACTTGCATATGCTGGGTCTCAAAATGAACAGGTGAGTTTCCATGTGATCATATCAGCAGAATTGTTGATTGTTATTTGTTCTAAATCTAAGAACCTTATTTGTGGAAATTATGAAACAATATTTGAGTAGCCCATAGCCAGCTCTCGCAACACATTTCCACTTCATGTCTGCTTGAGAAGCACCTGCATTTGCCTAAATCTGACCATCTATATTATCACTTAACAGATTCGAAGTAAATTAACCCCCATACTTGGAGATGCAAAGGCATCACTTGATGTGATTGCATTTACTGCAATCTCTCTAGGCTTGGTATATGTAGGTTCGTGTAATGAAGAGGTAGCCCAGGCAATTATATTTGCATTGATGGACAGAAGTGAGTCAGAGTTGGGGGAGCCCCTCACCCGTCTCTTGCCTCTGGGTCTTGGTCTTTTGTATCTTGGGAAGCAGGTAATTATGGTTGCTCCTGCTTTGGCATTTAATCAAACTAAAAATCATATTTGAGGATAAAATTATGTTTTTTTTTTCTTTCTGGTTTTCTTTTAGAAATTATATTTGGTGTCAGTTGACACTGGCAGCAGGCATGTACTTGCCACCGGAGAGAACCAAAACATTGGCATAGTATTAATTCACCGTTTTCTTCTCTGGCAGGAAAGTGTGGAGGCAACAGCTGAGGTTTCAAAGACATTTAATGAGAAAATCAGAAAACATTGTGACATGACCCTGCTTTCATGTGCCTATGCCGGGACTGGAAACGTTCTCAAGGTTATGAACATGTGCTGTTGGACTCAAGGCAGGTAGTGCTGCTATGTTAATTAAGTTACTAACTGCTTTTTGTATTACAGGTACAACACTTCCTTGGTCAGTGTGCGCAGCATCTTGAGAAGGGAGAAACATACCAAGGACCAGCTGTACTTGGAATTGCTATGGTTGCAATGGCTGAGGAACTGGGGCTCGAGATGGCTATTCGCTCATTGGAGCATCTTTTGCAGTATGGGGAGCAGAACATTAGAAGAGCAGTTCCTCTGGCACTAGGTCTTCTCTGCATTTCAAACCCAAAGGTATATATCCTTTTGATACATGCAAATCTTGATTTGGGGTGACAATGTATCAGTGGCTATAGGTCTCTTGCCCTCATACTATATTCTGTTGTCTGGCAAGTCTGACCAGATATTTATAAACAGAACATAAAGCGTATGCTGATCTTGAAAATCTTTTCTGAAAGCAAAAACACATACTGCTGAAATGGGAACTCATGTTGGTACATTCAGAAAAAAAAAAAAAAAAATAGCATAATAAATGTTAGTACTAAGCAGTTTCGAAAGGGTGCATGATATCCTTTATACTTTTTGACACTTTTTTGTGCTTTCTAAAAGCACTTTGTGGAAACATTTTAAAGATATTTCTCAATTCATTTTTTTGCATGGACTCGTAATGGGGCCTAAATTTACCTATTCTCTTTGTTGAGCACGAACGCTAAGGTGCACTGCTCAGTCTTGACCCTTTCAGGATTTATTCTAATTGCTCAGAATTTGTTGAGGGATTTGGGCTTTAAACAGAGTCTGTTCCAAAAAAAAGTTTAACAAAAGAGTTGGAGATTAAGGTTAAGAAGAAATGAATAGCCTGTGCATGCCTTCTACTGTTGAAAGTCACTCCTGCAGGCTACAAACGATGCTCCTCTTTCCTTAATATATTTTGCTACTGCCTCTGTTTTTTGTTCTTAAAAATGAACAAAATGATACCAAATAGCTGGTTAATGGTTACAACTGTTTTGCAATAAAGTTCAAGTCATGGTCCTTGTGGATTAGTGTTCTTGTAATTGGATTACTACTTTTTACTACATCTATTTTTGCCTGTCATGGACAAAATAAAATCTCTCAATATCCAATTTAGTACGTCTTAAAATTGTTTCCGTGATCTGTGCAGGTCAATGTCATGGACACATTAAGCAGGCTTAGCCATGATGCAGACACAGAAGTTGCAATGGTAATGCAATCCCAGGCTAACTTGGTTTTGAAATTGTTCTTCATGCAAGTACTTTGTGACGTAAAAGTTCACTATTAATTTATTATTTTCTGAACCATGCAGGCAGCTATTATGTCTTTGGGTTTGATAGGAGCTGGAACCAACAATGCAAGAATAGCTGGAATGCTTCGGAATCTATCAAGTTATTACTACAAAGATGCCAGCCTTCTTTTCTGTGTAAAATTCCATTTTAACCTTGGTTCTTATGCACATCCAGATGGCCAATGATAGTCTAAATAATTTGCACTGCAACCTGTGCAGGTACGGATTGCTCAAGGTCTTGTCCATCTCGGCAAAGGCTTGATGACCCTTGCTCCATATCATTCTGAAAGATTTTTACTATCCCCGTAAGTTAATCTTGTTTTGAAAGCGTAGCGGTCTGCCCCCATTTATTTACCTTGAACCCATGGATGATCCTTACTTGACTTAGCCGATGGGGCAAGCTGGCTCAGAACAATTCTTGAACCACCCATATCGTGAGAATAAGGAATTTTTGGATTTGTACTTGATGTTGGATGGTGGGATAGATTTCGCATGGCTGAGCAAAAGTTTTAGCCCCATAAATGAGCTAATGGGAAGACATCATGCTTAATAGTTGTTGATTTATATAGTCTTCTTAATCTATTCTGAAGTGATTCGGCAACAACTAAGGATTCATGTCGCTTTCTTCAAATTTCTTAGAATTACTGTTAATAGTGTCCTTAATTCATGCATGTTTTAGCTAAGAAACTGATAAATACATGTAAGACTCAGTGCTTTACTCTTTTAACGACAAATTTCATGTTCCCATTTTCTTACCTTCTATGAAGGACTGCACTGGCTGGACTCGTGACTTTGCTGCATGCATGTCTTGATATGAAGGCAATCATCTTGGGGAAGTACCATTATGTTCTGTACTTCCTTGTTCTTGCAATGCAGGTTTGTTTTTTGCTTGCTTGTTGGCTGGCTGTTGCATTTCAACCTTTCTTTTCTTTCTTGATAATGCTTACAATATAATGTATATTGTCTACAGCCAAGGATGCTGATGACTGTGGATGAAAACCTGAAACCTCTATCGGTACCTGTTCGTGTTGGCCAGGCTGTTGATGTTGTTGGTCAAGCAGGTCGCCCCAAGACTATTACAGGTTTCCAGACCCACTCAACTCCTGTTCTTCTGTCTGCTGGTGACAGGGCAGAGCTAGCAACCGAGAAGTGAGTTATATTAATCCTTATGAAGTGTGCTGTTTATATTTTAAATCATACGAATCACATGCTAATATATGTTGGGTGTGCAGATATGTTCCTCTGTCTCCCATTCTTGAGGGTTTTGTCATCCTAAAAGAGAATCCAGAGTTTAGAGAGGATAATTGATGCTGGAATTAGGTCGAATATGCCCTAGAAGTCTCATTTTGAATCTGATCTAGTCTCATTTTGAATCTGATCTGGTCCCGAATCACGCACTTGAACATTTTGCTATTCTTTAGCATGCATGATCATGGAAGCTGACCGAGGACCCATCTCATTTTTCCTATTTTTGCTTCTTTTCAAGTTTTATATATTTTACTGCTGAATTACGAGTCTGTTCTCGTGTACCTCATCAAGTACTGCAGTGTAAATTTATAACTTATCAAAATCTACTAATTTTTTTTTTTATCTATAAACCAAACAGGGGCTAAAGACAAAAGTTTATAATCTTGTTCATTGTACTGTTAAATCATGTATGCTATTGCTTAACAAACGTACAAAGGGAGATTTTTTTGTCGTATACGGTTAAACCCTATTTCACAATACAAATACTTGCAACGTACATAAAAATATATGTATGGCTTGGACCAAGCCCTCAAACATAACAGCATATTAATCAAACCAGGATCCAACGCTGAATTGCTAGCTTGGAACACAAGTCTACATCATTCTCAATGCCTCCAAGGAGGGACAGATTGAGCTTTACCTGATGATCAAAAAGCTCTTTCCATATGGTTCCCTTACCAATTCTAGATCATAAGAATATCAAATTATCCAGTCTTACCATTACAAACATGGATCCTTCGGGCTTGCTTGGGCAAGTAAAGCAATGTATATCCTTTATTCGATTGTAGCACGTCTGCAAGTATATTAACAATTTTTGGAAAGAAATCATTTGTCGTAATTTTCAGGATTTCAGAAATCGCCCCATGTTGACATAAACATAAACTAAAATTTATTTTCCAGAAAGTGTGACTCCCAATTTCACAAGTAATCTACAGATTTGTCTATAAAAGCAGTAGTTCAGTTTCATCTAGTGCTAGTTGTGGGCAGGGTCTGCTCAAACTGGTTTTCTTCAGATAAACCAGACCAGACAATTGATAAATGGGAATTTTACGTGGTTTGATTTCAGATTTCTACTGGTAATTAAAGTGACAGGTTCAGGCTAAAGTTTTAGAGAGAGAAGGAAAAGGAGTTTCAGGAAACCCGAATTAAAATTCGATTCTTCACTTGAAATCAAAAACTGGATCAAACATGTCCTACCTAGTGTGATGACATAAAACTACAGAAAAAATTCCAAATCCTCGTCAGTCAGTTGCCACTCAACTAAAAAGACTTCTGATTTGCAAACACTTTGATGGGGCAGGATACTTTCCAACTAAAACTAAGAAAGCTCGCTGTTGCAGCTACATTATCCTAATACCAGCTCACATATAATTTTGTCCAGAACTTAAAAAAGGTACACCAGCAACTCATGATCACATCATTCGGAATTCCAAGAATGCGAAAAAGCATTTGAAAGAACAAAGGAACAATGACCACACTGTTTGAGAGAAAACTAGAAGGCGTAAAAAGTGAACCTGAACAAAGGTTGCTGGATACAGAGGAAATATTCAGAACAAAAAGTTCCTGTATAATCATACTTCCTCGGATCCCTTCTCCCGGCCTTTTCTCCGGGATGCACAAAGGGACAATCCGTCCAGTCGTGGCTCCTACTCCAACTGCACTATCTTACCTTAAATTCAAACATTCAGAAATGGTCGGATGAATAAGGATCATCCTCCTCATCATCGTTATACGGCAAGAATCTCCAGAAAATTGGCCCCTCAGCTTTTGGGGAATCCATAAAAACTCCACCGCCGCTGCTGCTGCAGGGCAGCAGCCGAGGAGTTTCCTTGGCGGAATATCAATACTTTTCTTGTTGGAATAAAGCTGGTGAGAGTGAGGTTGCAACTCAGCACAAATACTAACAAAATTTGTGACAATAACGAGAACGATTAAATATGGGGAGATATACATACAGAGAGAGAAGGGTGGTACAAAGGGTTTTACATGCAAAATGGTATATGTTGTAGCTTTACATTACACACTGCGTACAAGACTTTATGTTTCGATTTTAGGTAAAACCAAGGTTTTAATGTTACCACCTATAGGGTAGAAATGGATTCAAGGACAGCAATCCCATTTGAAAATCGTGAAAACAGGATTGTGAGGAACAAAACAAATTGATGTGCTGCTAGACAAAGCATCACGAATGTTACACTCTAAATAGCGGAAGGTCAGTAAGCATCACTAGCTCAAGTCTTGAAACGAGTAGCATTGGATACGTGAAGAATTAAAGCTTAGTAACCTAACTGAGATTTCACTGAAAGTTCAATAACCACAGATCAAATTTAGCCTTTAGTAGATTGGACTCAAGCAAGACAAAGATTAAGATAAACATGAACTTACTTAAAATAGAGCTCAAAAAATTGGATGGGATAGATCAACATACAAAATTTAACTTATTTTCCTGGATTCGACAATACTAAACGGAATAAAGTGACATCCCGTTCAACCCACCAAACATGCTCTAAGAATGCATTGATACAGTGCACTCATCTGATCCAGGTTGAAAAACTTAATGAAAGAAATACATCATAATTGCAAAATAAGTGATAATCCCATTTAAACACTTACCAAACGTCACTAGACATTGAAAAAAACAATGCTGACATGCTAAATAATGCGTTATCAATAACTTCATATATATACAAAGTGTAATCTAGGATTCAAATCCTGTCCTTAAACAAGAGAAATAACTTATGGCCAATACACACAACAGCACGATTCGGCTGATCACATTTTTCAATTCATTGAATATTGTTTCATAAAGCATAATCTCGACCGAAAGAAAATGTACGACAGTTTACTGAAACCTGACAACAATGCATGAGATATCATCCTTACTTTTCCTAGAAACAGCCTCCTCAACCAAGTGCTTTGCAGCCGATCGAGCACTCCTAATGTTTCTGATGGACTCAACAGCTTCTTGATTCGACATCACCTAGTAGACAGTTTGTACAAAAATAAGAGCGCGATAATTACAATTGTAAATATTGTAACAATAGGATTCCGAGATATTCCACCTTCCATAATCCATCGCTAGCTAAAATGACAAACTCTACGTCGTCATCTACTCTCTGGATTGCAACATCTGGTTCTGAACTAAGATGTCTCTTCAAGCTCTTGTCACCAAATGCCCTGGCCACTGCGAGCTGACCATCAACTCGAGGAACATCACCTGTGGGAATAAAAAATATTAGCTTGGATGAATAAGAGCCCATCTGGCAGGATTTTTGAAAAGTCAAAAGTTGCTTCTGAGACTAAGAAGCTATTTATGAGCATATTTGGATAATTTTCTGGAAGTACTTTGTTTGATTATAAGAATTTTTAGAGGAAGCTAGTCTAAGGTGACTTTTTCAGTGAACCTTTTGCCTTCCCGAGTAGTTATAAATTTGTCTAATACAATAGTAGAATGGCATTTCATAAAATACTTTTGAGCTGCATCTAAGGGGACAAATACGGTTCCAAGGAAACATATTAGCAGTCCTATGAGTTCAAGGGTAAAGAAGTCAATATTATAATTTCTTTCAAGTAGGAAGGCTATCCATGCAAGTTAGTATGTTGTTGAAGACAATTTAAGCTCATTATTTGAAAACTATTTTTTCTACCTACTCATTGTCAACCACACATTCATACAATAAAATATTTTGTACGTAAACCCCGATAAAATATTCGGTACGTAAACCTAAAACTTTTTCCTACTTTTTAACCATTCATTCTCCTAAAAATCACTATTCGAAACTATGTTTTCCCAAACAATGGTTATCAAATAGGGGCTAAATAAATGAGTTTGTTCTACTCTAAAATTTTAAGTTTTTGAATGAGGCAGTTCAATGTGGTACGTGAGTAGGCAAAAGACGATGCCTTGTGCATGTTCCAGAGCTGTGATAAAAAACAGATTTGCATGCGAGAGAGTATATTGAAGACAATTTGAAACTTTTAGATTACGTATTAAACATAATCACTTGAAGCCCTTGAGAATAATGGACAACATAAACATCGATTCAACCATAATCACCATCAATTATGTCAAGTCAATACCATCAACTTTCACAACCAGTATTTAGAATACCTGGAATATTTGATACAAAGCCACCCTTTTTCTCAATTATGAACTTTTCCTTGCTTGGTTCATGGTCAACTGATATTTGATACGCAACACCCTTATTACTTAAGACGGCCCTAGAGTCCCCCACGTTTGCAACTACCAACTTGTGCCCATCCATCAATATTGCAGTAACTGCAGTCGACCCTCCTTCCCCCAAGTGAAATGACTGCTCTAATATTTCGTTATCTGTTGTCTTATAAGCTCGCCTTAGCGCCATCTCTGTCTCGGTCCAAAAGTCATGCTGCTTGAATAAAGAAATGTTACTCTGGAAGTAAATCAAGAGCAGAAATAAAAGAACAAATTATTGTCGAACAAAAGAAATAATTGATTACCTGCTTCAGAATATTGTCGAAGAGGTGCCCTTGCAAGTATTTTGCAACATCACGTCCCATATGCCCATCAAAGATAGCAAATAAACCCAACTCATTTTCGTCCAATTTCTTGAAATCGGAAACTAAACAATCTTCCATAGAATGATTTGATTTTCCTTTCTCAAGATAGAAGCCATGAGTAATGTGCTTCGAGAATTTACTTTTCCCTTTTCCTGCTTCGGGCGTGACTGGAGTGGAAAAACATGATTTTTCCTGAATAACAAAAATTAAGTTAATCTGAAAAATGTAGCAAGTCATCTATAAACAACCATCACAACGACCCTACATAAAACACTTGGATCTTTAGCAGGAACATATATAGATATATTGATTGGCTCGCGGCTAGTAGTGTGAGACAAGAAGACTAAATGCTTCCCTCTCCCAGCTGAGTTGAGAATTTGTTGTGGTTGAATAAGAGTTTATTTGATAGTGCTTATAAGCTATGGGTCCAACGAAACATGTATTTAATAAATGAAAATTGTTTTAAGTGATTATAAGTTGTGGATCCTACTAAATATGTGAATAATAGGTGGGTAATAGTTGTGGGTCCTAAAAGTATGTTTGACCAACTGTGCTATCACATTGGTGATGTACCAAATACGATAATGAAGAAAATTTATCACGTGGGACGACCATTAAAACAACAATGCCAGCCTGCAAGTAATTCCAATTCATAACAATTGTGGCAATTACTAAAAGGAAATGCACCTAAAACTTTGATTTCCATAAAGCAATAAAAAAATTGAATTTTCTGAACCTTAGAAACTGGGCTTGATTTCAATTCCCATCTTCTGTGTATTTTTTCAACTCTGTATCTCAATATTGCACACAGAGAATTTGCTTCTCTCAGCACATGCTACATTGAGGAACTTAGTATATCATTTCTGCTATAAATTCTATGATGTCGCGGACCTCTAATTTAACAGTATTAGAGACTCATTGTTGAGACTCAGGGTGTACATTATTATAGACTTCTCAGCGGGAACTCTTATTTGCAAATATATCTTCTTTGTTAGACTTAGCATATAATTAAATTTCAACCGAGAAGGTCCAAATACATATAAAACCCATCCTAGTAATGGTGATCAAGACATGCTTACAATAATGCACCTACTATACGAGTAATAATTCAGGTTTAACCACCAAATGATATAAAATCAAGCAATCGTTAGTGATTAAAAAATTCAAATGTACGGCAAACTGAATTTTAACAGGTTAAACAGACCTTGATCCATGTACATTTATTTATACTTTGCACTCGCAGCCCTTACATTAAGCGGATTGCTTGCCTAAGTCCAATGGATGATTTATCAAAAATTCAGGCCCTTTGGCGTAAATAACTGAATGAAAATTCCAACAAGGCAAAAACTCTTTTTTTAAATCTGTTCCTAAACTCCATACACTTTGCTAATAACAATCCATTCATTTAGCTCCACTACTGCTGAACCCAATCTCAATATGATCTATTACTTCAATATCCCACCATTAAACATGCTTCAGTAGCCCGCAAGGACTCCATTTATTCTGTGTCCTAAGTTTCAAAGATATACTGACCTTATGTACCAGACCATCAAAAACTCATAATTGTCTTCTATGACAAAGGCATAAATTTGACAAGCATCGCTTGAACAATTTATCAATCATATGTTATTACCAAGAGAACACCCCTACCCCACCTCCCACTGCATATCATGGTCAATCAAACATGAATAAAAAAGTGGGGTATAACTATAAATCCATCTAATTACATATATATGCAAAAATAGAAGTCAAGACAAGATTTGACCTTCATCTTGATAAGAATTTCGTATTACGTGTGCTATCTACAAACCAAGAGAACACCCCCACTTCCCACCACCGCCCAAAACTGCATATCACAATTTACAAACAAACAAGTATAAACAAATGGGATATCCCTAAAAATCCAAGTCAAGGCAAGAAATTGACCTTTATCTTGTTAAGAATCTCTCTTCCAGCCATGCCTGAAGACCTTTTTTCTTCACTTCCAAAATAAAAATATTCTCTGCAAAGCCCAGAAAAGGGTGGCACTGCCTCTGAACAAGTATTATATACACGAGGAAAATCTATCGATGAAATAATGTATAGACTGGCTGTTTGACAATTATTATTTAAACTTTTTTTCTGATAATCATTTTTAAGTGTACATTTCTACAATAAAATATTCTATAAATAAATTCAAAATTTTTATTGTTTTTTAATAATATATTTTACTAAAAACAATTATTTAAAGCACTGTTTTCGCCCATGACCACCAGGGGCTAAGGATCGTGTGGTATTTATGGGTTTGAGACTTTTCTTCGTCAACAAGACGCGTTTTTCCATTTTCCATCTTTGATCCTTTTTCCTAGTAATGACGACTATAAATCTTGGCCAGGTGTATGAATTGACAAGTTTACCCATACGTTTTATTTCTATGGTAAAAATTGTATATGCCCTATTATTAAAAGAGAATTTACATTTTACTACATAATGTAAATATAACTATAAGTATTAACTTATACGTATATTATTTTAAATAATAATAACTTCTAAATATAGATCCCAAACCACAATTGTAACTTTTTTTTTTTTTAATGAATTCACGTACTTCACTCCAGGGGCGGACGCAAAACTTTACAGTTAGGGGGTGCAATCGAACTTGTAAAGAAGTTAGGAGAAATTTTACAATCGAAAATTTACGTCCAAAAAAATCATACTCCATGTAATTTTACATCCGAAAATTTACATGCAATATGACTTTTTCGGATGTAAAATTTCGAAAATTTTTGATGCCATATTCCATATAAAATTTCCTAATAAAATGATAAAAATTATATCAACAAATTTGTATCGCAAAAATAATAAATGTTAATGAAATGATCGAATTTTTTTTTAAAATGCGAGTTAGATGTCTTTTTTTAAGATTCACGTTTAACGTATTTTTAACTATTTTCGATATCTGTTTGAACTATTCGATATGCACATAATGTATTTATCGAAATAAGTTTTGAGGTGATATAAGCAATTTGTAAATTCGATTAGCGTAAGATCGTTAGAAAATTTTAAAAATTAGCATATTATCGAAACTCAATTTATTGTGATTTTGCCCTTGTTTGGTGGAGATTAAAATCAATTTTTTAGTAAATTTTGATAAAATTTAAGTTATGGATTTCATGAAATATGTTGTTAAAATTAATTATTAACTTTAATTTAGATTAGAATTTAGATTTCAATCTATACCAAACATATAAAAGAAAAAAGAAAAAAACCCTCGAGGGGGGGGGGGGGGGGGGTGAGGGGCAAGACCCCCCTTGGGTCCGCCCCTACTTCACTCTCGACATTTAATGAGTCTTTCAATTTCAATGATAAATTCAAAAGAAAATGGGGCTGACACACCCGTGTGTTCCAGAATACATATTGGGCATCATTATCCTCTGAATCTATAACCTCCGATTATGGTTTTTATATAGGCGATAAAGTCCAAATCAACTCAAAAAAGAAGATCAAGAAAATGATTTTGTGGAATAATGCTACGGATTACAGTGGTTGATATAATCAAATTTTGGTATGGTTTTTTGATTTCTTGAGATGCTCTCTCATTGGAGAGGATTTGAGTGGAAGGGAGGAAAGTATAAAGGCACACATTTAGGGATTATGTGTGTGGTAACTTCTAGTAAGGTTTGCTCGGTGGGAGTGAAATTAGCACGTCATTTATTAAAAAAAAAAAAGGTTGAACCCCAACCTTGAGGTCTCCCCACCGCTTCGTCCCTAGAGTATTGTGGATGAGGTAAATTGCGTGATGTGACTCAACAGGTCAAGGTATAAGAGTTGCCATACTGATGCCAACAAATAGTCCAATTCCACACCTAGTAAGAAACAGGAATCGAACTCTCACACTGCGGCTGCCAACCCAGCAGAGACTACCTCACTCTTGTCTTCTGCACCATTGAGCTATACCCCGGGGGGCTAACACGTCATTTATTGCTTGTATGAAATTGGGATGCTTTTTCCTTTTTGATTTTATTGTAATAATATAGTATTTGTGGTGAAAAAAAAGTCGTGATATAATATTGAAATATTAATTAAATAATAGTTAGGAGGCGTAATTTCCTTTTGCTTTTATTTCTATTGAATCTAGCGAGTGAGATAGTTGTCTAAATACAATCATCCCAACAAGAATCAACAATCAATGAAGTAGCTAATGAAGCCCATTCGTGGGTCACTTTATTTATTTATTTATTGTTTTGATAACTCAGGTATTCAAGCTTCTGTTGACTACTCCTAAGGAGTGGCGGTCTTCTTCCAACTAGTTCGCCACCGAGTAAATCGGATACAATCACACATTTAGATTGAACATTCAAAAAGCAGTTCTCCTTCTTGTAGACCTCCTTTACGACGTGTATATGGGACCATCGGGGGATGACAGAGTAGCACCATGACTTTGTCTTCACACGACTTCTGTCTTCTAATATAAATGTTGCATTCCAACTATCGCGGGTTCCTTATGCTCCAGTTGTGGGTAGTTTAATGTATGCTATAATGTGTACGAGGCTAGATATTGCTTATGATGTTGGAGTAATTAGTCGATTTCTTTCTAATCCTAGAAAAGAGCATTGTGGGAGCTGTAAAATGGATGCTAAGATATCTCGGAAAAAATCAAAGGTATCCTTATGCTTTGGAAATGATAAGCCTAAGTTTGTTGGGTTCACAGATGTAGATATAGCTGGTGATGTTGACTCTAAGTCTACTTCGGGGTATTTGATCACTTTTTCAGGGGGAGCATTTTCATGATAGTCTAGACTATAGAAGTGTGTTGCTTTATCTATCACATAGGCTGAATACATTGCTATCACTGAAGCCAGTAAAGAATTGTTGTGGCTGAAGAAGTTCTTATAAGAACTTGGCCTACAAGGAGAGAAGTTCTTGCTATACAATGATAGTCACAGCGCCATCCATCTCAGTAAGAATTCTACTTTCCATTCGAGATCCAAGCATATTGATGTGAGTTATCATTGGATTCGAGATACACTCAAGATGAACAAGTTGCAGCTTAAGAAAGTCCATACTGATGAGAATGGGTTAGACACGATGACAAAGCCATTGCCTATGGAGAAACTATAAGTATGTAGTAAGAAAGGGGGCCTCTCACGTAGTCGTTAGGGGAAGATTTGTTGGGTGTTCCCTACCACGTGAGGGAAGTTACCCATTTTAGTGGTAAGTGGAGACCACTTTCCACTAAGTACGTACAACCAACTTGTATGGGCAGTTTGTTTGTTTTGATATATACATGGGTTTCGTTACTTTCTAAAAGAAAAAGAGTGAGAAAATCAAACTAAAAGGCAGAGAGTACTACAGCAACAAAGAGAAAAAGATTTGGGATTTTTCCTAGTTGTTTTCGTCGGAGATTGGAGGGCCATACGTGTTCGGTTTTCGATGAAATTTCAGTATGTTATTCCTAGTGATGAGGGCTTCGTTTTGACTGGTGTTGATCGTGGTGATTCTTCCTCAGTTCGTGTGTAATCTTATTATTCGGTGATAGTTAGAGCCGGGCAAATACTAATTTGAACCAGTCAAACCGATCAACTCAACGGTTTGGATTGGTCTTTTTATTCAATTGGGTTGGGTTCAAGCTGGAAAATCAAATATTAGGTCGGGTCGGGTCGGGTTGGGTTCCGAGTAATCTATTTAAACTCAATCAAACTTAACCCAACCCAACCCAATAAACTAAAAAACATTAAAAAAAATAAAATTAGTACTTAAAACCAAAAACCAAGTTATCATAATTCTCTTCTGTCTCACGTCTCTTCTCCTTCTCATTGCTGCTCATGCCTCGACTTCTCGACTCGATTTTTTGACGAGATTTTTGACTAAACACTTGGATTGAAGGAGGATATTACATTTTTAGTATTTAGGTTGAATTCATTTTATTCAATAGGTATAATATGCATGTATTTAGATTGATTTAATATACAGTTTTAGTGTTTAGGTTGAATTCGTTTTATTCAATAGGTATAATATGCATGTATTCAACATGTAGTTAGATTGATTTAATATGTATTTAATTTGATCATGGTATAATTTATTTAACAGGTTTTACAATATTTTTAATTTATATTGTTATATTGAAATGGAACTTAACTGCATGGACCATTGATCAAACTTCAATCGACTTAAAGCCTTTCAAATATCCCTTTTTAATGTAACTGGAATTGTCCAAATTAAAACGGTATCAAACTTTAGAAATATTTTTTAAATTCAACGAAAAAATTCTCACCCATTGGGCCCATAAAAAAATTGTCCAACAAAAGAATAACTGGGTCCAACTTGAATTGGACTCCAGTCCAAACCAATCCAAACCAACCCGAGTTTGGTCGGTTTGGATTGAGTTGAGTTTCAACCGTGAATGTGTTAGTTTCGATTTAAACTATTGTCAAACCGAACATATTGAGTTGAGTTTGGGTTGGACTCAAAACCAATCCAACCCAACCCAACTCACGTCCAGCCCTGTTGATAGTGAAAGACTTGACTGGACTAGGTCCCAGGGTTTTTCCTTCATGCTAAAGGGTTTTTCTCATAAACAAATCTTTGTATTCAATTGTTTAATTTTTACAGTGTGTGAGTTGGAAGGCTGTTTATTATTATTGTAAATTTTAATTCTGCGCAAAGAGGGGTTGAATATTTTTGCTGTTTAGTTATTACTGGTTCACCTCAACACATTAAAACTACCTTGACCTACCTACAATGAGTTCGAAGGGAAACTCCCCTCCGAACTCTTTAACAAAAACCTCGACGCCATTTTTGTCCATGACAATCACTTCATTTCCGTACTCTTACCGAACTTAGGCATGAGGTCACCATCTGTTGTAGTATTTGCTAACAACAGGTTTGGAGGATGCATCCCACTAAGTATAGAAGATCTCGTGAATACTTTAGAAGAATTACTACTATCTAATCTAGCATAAAAAGGTTGTTTATCACCTGAAGCGGGATTGCTATACAAATTAAGAGTACTTGATGTTAGTCACTACCAAATTGTTGGTCCAATTCCATATAGCATTGCAGGTTTGGCTCTTTCGGAGTTAACAGAATTTAGGCCACAATATGACGACTGAAATAGTAACAGATCTCCATCTGTTGTTTGCCTAGTTTGTCGAATTTTACAGTTTCTTACTTCTGTGAAGATCTTTAGTAATCTAACTTCGAAAGGGATTATGTTTGATGATCGTTGAAACTGTTTACTAAACAAGCCTCAACAGAGAAGCAAGAATGAATGTGATTATAGTTCGATAGAAAATTCTGGATAAAAGTTCAATAGAAAATCCTAGAGATTTCAAAAGATAAAACATCTACTGTATTTTCCGTGTACAATGTCGTTCAATTCTATATACCAAACACGTTCTCGTATTCTTGTTTAAAATTGATTCTTTGCTTGTGTAATTGCATGAAGAACACTGTTTTAAAAGGAGTACATTTTAGTACAAGTCCATAACCTATCAGAATGCACATGGATGAGCTATTTTCTAAGTAAATCTATAATTGACATGTAAACACAGTACATAATGGCAAAAAATCGTTGAATTCCTACTACAAACACCAGAATATACAACATGAAGACTGCCACTCACTCTTGTCTATGCATGTTCAGGCAACCTTTGGGGTTATAGCCGAACAAGATAAACCCTTAATAGAAGAAGTTCTTGAAGATTCAGAAATGAAAGGAGGAGATCTACATTGAAGTCTTTTAAGTTCTGGAATAATCTAAATTCCTTGAAGCCACTATACCACTATTAACAGGTTGGTGTCAATTGATCCACGGCGCTAATCTGAATAAGAGCCGATGATCGATCTCCTAGGATGGAGGAAGAGGACGCCGGCAAGTTGGGCACTCCATTTTTATGTCCATCCATCTTTGTAAACAACTGGAGTGAAAGAAATGATCGCATGGCGTTACCTGGACAAATTTGGAGTCAAAATAACATTAAAAAAGAGAGAACGTCCTGAAAACAAAGAAAATGAAGAGATGATACGATACCATGCAATCATTTGAGCGATGGCTTGTCTCAATGGCAGTCATACAAATTACGCAGTCTATGGCATGATTTGCAGCCGGATCAAACCTTCTATAGTAGCTATATTTCTCAGGTAATATCTGCAATCAGAATGTAAGAGGACATAAATCAATATTTATGAGCATCTAGATATACATGATGATTTAAAAATATGTCTTCAATAGACCGAACAAGAAAAACAGGACACGAGCCAATATACTCGAGGGTTCAGGAACGAGACAGAGATAATATGACTAATATTCTTATGCTAAAATGTGCACAAAACAATCATGATCTATAAGAAGAAAGTCCCGACTTTGTGACCAACTTATGCCATTTTAATCGGCTTCTCTTTGTTAACTCGTGAAATCACAACAAACGGAGAAGTTACGTGCGTTAACATCTGAATATACTTGCAGTACAGACAGCCATAGAGATTGACAGAGATAAAATTATTAGAACAAATTATTAAGCAAAAATAGGAGACATCCAAAAGTCCTCATATTTCTTTACAAGCTGTTCCCCGAGCAAGACAATTTCAAATATTGATGATAGGTAAATTTTATAGGAATATTCAGCTAAAACTTACTCAGGATTTCATAGATATATAGTAAAGGTTGTTAGTCTTATTTATTTACATAAAGGACCACTAGGTGTACATACAGATAATTATTGTATTTAAAGGACACAAATCTGCTACCAGCTCTTTTAAATGAACAAGGAAAAGTAATCCAGGTACATGGGAAATTAATCTGATAATTAAACTGACAAGTATGCAAATGATTGGGGATAGTTATGCCAGTATGCTAGCACATTTTGCTACACCATGACATTGATGATCGATCAATCGATAGCTATAAACAAATAATATAGGATTTGTAGATTTCAGACACGGTGCTTCACCTAATTGCACTGAATGAACACGGACAGTTTATTTGAAACTATGAAAGCGTTAACTACTTGTTGACCAATCTGAATAAGTGTAAGCCTATGCCAAACATGAATTACGGTAAAGGTAATCTGACAACTAAGATTAATAAATGGAACTATGTAAGTAAATACGCATATAGATAAATGATAAAAATTTCATCAAACCTGATGGGGAATGAACCACCGAGATCCAAAATAATGCTGTAGAAGAAGAATAGATGCTTGGAATCCCATAAAAGTACTCAAGCACACACACCAGTTCTTGTCTGGCTCTATTCGCATAAAGTTATGTGGACAACCAAAAGCATATAATGGAATAGCGAGCCGAGTGATTGTTATTCCTAAAATGTAGTGAGGATGCAATGGTTTCCTTGAGTCTCGAACTACATTGATGATTATTTGCGGTATCCAAAAGGAGTGTAGAAGGAGAAGAATGAAGTGGAAATATTTGTGAAACTCATACATGACCAAAATGCCCCCCAAAAGTATCCCATCTGCAAAATAACCAATATATAAGTATACCAACCATTCAGAAAAATTCACGCACATCAATAAATAAGATCCAAAACCATACAATAATCAAGCAACTACGGCAGGTTTCTAGAAGATAAGTATTAGATCATGTGATTATATGTATTGAGAAATTATCTAATCAGCATCAATGCTCATTTTATGCTAACCAACGTAGACATGATATATCAATTCATTGGAGGTTAACAAATTTAATTCAAATCTTGAGACCCACTGTAAATTTATCCACCAATGAATTGGTAATGCCATGCCATTGGTGCTTGCATAAGATGTGTACTAGTGCTCATTAGATCATTCCTATATTTTTCTCAACAGTTAAAATTAAGCAAAAAAGAATATTTCATTTCAATTATCACACACATAGAACTAACTGCAGATTCTCATTTGTTGTAAGTTGGATCATAGAGTACAACCACACATGGAATATATTCAAAAGGTGTCGACTATTGGGAAAAAGAGATTTCTATTTTTGACAACAGAAAGATCACTGAGGATAAAAAGACAAATGTGAAAGAATAGCATTTATCCTTTCCTTTTCAGTGCGCTTGCAACATAAATATGGTTCAAGTCTCCTTAATTAAAACTATTCCAAAGGCCAAGTTACAAGCAGTCGACTATTTGCAATGTGGTGCACAGCGTTTCTCTGGTGCAAGTTAACAAGGACACTTCTTATTCATTAGATAACAGAAGAAACACTTACAGAAACGGCTATAAAGAGCTGAAAGTTCACGCCTCATTGATTCCCAATTCTCTCCATTATTCATAGGTCTGTTCGCCTTCCATATAGCGAGAAGATATCTCATTTCAAATATTGAGAAGACCACAAATTTGAAAAATGCCGCAGTTGCAAAAGCGTTAAATAGGGACTCTGTAAGTAAGCAAACACAAACTTTACTTCATAGTTATTAATGGATAACTCAAAATGAGAAAGAAAAGCGAATAAACAAAAGAAAACCGTACGGGGGTAACACATTGGAAACTAAATCATAGTATTATTTTTTGAGTAGTGCCTGTGAAGTAACCCACAACTACTGTACTTATGAGAAGTGAAGAGTAAAGAGATGCTAACAGTACCAGCAGGAGTATTTAACAAGTAAATCTATGTAAAGGTCATTCTGACTCAGCTGCAAGATGAATAACTAGATACCATTTGACACTGGAAAGTAACATGACATCAAAGTACTCCTCAAAAATTTCAACTATTGAAATTACCACAAACTTATCTCAAATCCAAGCAACTAATCATAAAAAGTGTGAAAACATAAGATATAACTCAGTTATAAAAAGTCTCATTCTGGACTGCATGAAACCAAAGCCCATTTGAAGAAATTCTCTCTCCCTCCCTCCCTCCTTGAATAATGCCACCGAAAATGACTCGCAGCACCCAACTGCATTTATCATAGACCTATACCATCTAGAGAAGGTAAAAGTAGTTTTATCTGCCTCCATCTCTTTCAATTACTTGGAAATGTTCTAAAATGGATACAAAACAATTATTAGATGGCAAACAAATTTTTACAAAAAAAAAAAAAAATAACAGAGATTCCATGCTGCTACAACACACTGTTTATTTACTATTTTATCTCTTGCAGTCACCTGTCAATTTATTCTTCTTTTTTCTTGCCTATAAGCTTTTTGTACGTCTGTCTTTACTTTCCAACTGGTCTTAATATAGAAAAATTGATAATTGGATTCCTTTAATAAATGAAACATCCAAGCCGAAGCTGAAACGGGGACTTGCAATGCTATTATGCGGCCTATTCAATAATCAAGAAAATACAAATTTAAATAATGTCGAAAATTTGGGAGTCAGTCCCGTCATGGCTTGTCTTACAGGAAGCAGTTCCTGTTACTTTAGGCCGAATTAAGTGCATGTTTGACACCCATTAATTTATTTTATAATTTGCTACAAGATCATTTTCAACCACACATTCACACAATAAAATATTCTACACGTATACCAAAAATATTTTCCTACTTTTTAACCACACATTCTCCTAAAAATACTATTCAAAACTCATTGTTTTCCCAATTAATCAGAATGAAACAGTCTCTAAGTACTTGTCTCAAATTGAATATCCAGTTTCATTACATGCTATGCATTGCATGAGGATAAGTAGCTAAGAAGAAGATAAGGTGGGACCATCATAAAAATTGTCTCAATTCTATATCACAAACCTCTAAACAACACAATGACAGTAACAAGACCACGGAAACTAGAAATTTACTAATCATGGTAGGGGTGGATCAAGAAGCCCATCATTTATAAATTATATACTCTGCATATAAAATTTCAATCATGTTAACTGCAATGTCTAAATCCATGCATGTGATGACAAAAGAAAAGTATGATGTCAAACTATTATAAAGAGGACAAAGATGCGTACCATTATCAAGATAGAGAGAGAGCATCTAATGGAAACCTACTTTCTATAGAAACTATGATTTCTAAACATGGAGACTTCTCTAGTACAGCATTTATGTTCACATATAAAAAACTGGTATAAAACTGGACTTATCCAATACTAGAGAGATCAGCAACAAACACGATCACCTAAAGCAAATTAGAAATATATATACACACATTTATAGTGACTTTTAAGCATACCAACTAGAATCCCTGCCGTAAGATGCAGAAGACAAATATAAGCATCCATGATAGCCTGGTGCCCAATCATCAGAATAGAAACTTTGGCAGTTCCCTGGGGAAATTTTTGAAAAAAGTGGTCAATATGTCACTCAAAAGAACAAAGGAAAAGGTATCAATTAAAATTTGTAAGTAATATGGGCAATGAGAATTTCACAATTAAAAGAAAAAGGAAATCTTACAGAATGAGTGTTACTGTGTTCCATTTGCCGGATCAACAAAAGAACTTGGAGAAAAGAGATCTATTGCATAAAAGGTCAAAGAATCCAACCAAAAAGGGTGGATTGCAATATGAAAGTTTCCTTTTCCATTTTAGAGAAAATTATGAAGTACTTTCTGTATAAGAAGATGTAAAGGATACAAAGGTGACCATCAATGTGTAGTTAACTGCTTTATTGTAATAAACCTCAACATTGATCGAAGTTGCATTTAAAAGCATTGGGGAGAAGCAATCTCCATCATCATTCACTGAAGGGGTTTCCATTAATCCTTCTAGATGATACCGATCATGATCTCCATCTACAAAAAGTAAAGCCCAAAACCAATTAATATATTTGTAAAGATAATCAGAACCTGTAGATGATTTAATTGCATTAATGAAATAAACACTACAATACATCATGGAACTTTATATAACAAGTTTCCGAAGGCCATATTAGAATGCAATACATAAGTGTTTCCACAGAACATATGTAGAGTAACTTAAGGTATTGGACAATGTTTTATAAATGTCAACTTATATGATTTACTATATGAGCCAATATCCCCATTACCCAAATGTCAGTATGACAGGATTTTAGCAAGCTGATTAGGGCACACATGAAACAATGTACACACACACAGACAGAAGTTACAAAAGAAAAAGATAAGATCATACGTAATGACATAGCAAAATGGAGCTCTTTTGAGCATGACAAGAAACTATATACTTGGGTTTGATGAGATAAACGTTCACATTAGAAAAGAAGTTAGATCTCTCACTAAGAATTATGGTACCTCTTTCCAGATCAATGCTCTACGAATTAAACTTGTACAAAATTTCCGAAGCCAAAAAAGAAAAAAAGTGAGGATAACATGAAACAATCAGAAAATATTTATCAAATCCACCACTCATTAGGTTCCTATAGATTTTCCCTATGATTACATAAATTTGAGGAGATCCAAAGATGCATACATATGTGCAACAGTATCTTTGTACAGCTTCAATATTTAACAGGAATCACACCCAACCTTACTCAAACTTCCATTTGCATCATTCCTTTTAAAATTTCCAAGCTAGCAGAAATTGAGAATCCAGGTGAAAGGACTCTCTCGTGTTTTTTTGAGTAAAAACACTTCAATAGGAGTAAGAGTTGTAGGAACATGCTCGGACTCGGGTACGGGTACGTATTTAAGTGTTGGATCTTTTATTTTTTAAAATGTAGAATATGGGGATATGGCTAAAAAGAGTCCAAATTTAGGACACCGGTACGTGAATACGTCTTTCAAATTTCAATTTTTTTACTAATCGAGGATGTCATTTTGAATAGATCAAAATTAATTATTCACAATGAAGGAAAATGGTATTTAATAAGGGTAAGACGAATAAAATAAAATAAAATTTTGAGGTTTAGTTTTCAGTAATGAGAATTACTAAATGTTATATAAAATAGAAAATGAGGAATTTGATTATAATTTGGATTTAGTGGAACACTAAGTAGCACTATATGGAACCAATTTTCATTTTATACAAACAAAATCTTAAACCACCGATATATATATATATATATATAGAGAGAGAGAGAGAGAGAGAGAAGGAAAAAAAAGAAGAAGAAAATGGAAAGAAAAAGAAAGAAGAAAAAAAAAAGAAGGGAAAACCTAGTATCGCTGTCTTCCTCCACCCTCTCAGCGACGGCGCTAGGTTTATAGAGAGCAAAAGTGGGAAAGAAGAAAATGGAAAGAAAAAAAGGAAGAAAGAAGAAAAACAAGCAAAAACGACGAAGCGTCCGATTGAAACTTGGAGGATCCGACACATATTCTATACCCATACACGTGTCGTGTCCAATACGGGTACTCCAACTATTTCGAAGAGTCCGAGCATCAAAGATAGAAATGTAGAACCAAGAACTTACCTAACTTCTAAATTCTCAAGTGTATTTATACCAGCTTCTACAATAAATTATTCACCTAAATGAGCAAAGTTATTTTAAAGGCAGGCTTTATTCCTGACAATGAAGTCTTTTAATGTGATGTAAGACAATCCTATTATAAATAGGATAGAAGTTAGTTATTATTTACAATAAGATTTTTCGTTGTAATAGGGTTTTATCTCTTTTTCTTCTATCTTATTTACGAAACAAATTTGGGTCGCAAACAAATTGTCCATCTCTTGACCTATTAAAGCTAAAATCAATGCAAGGGTCAAAATTTGCCAAGATTGAGCTACTAAACAGCTTGCCAAGCTGCTCACACCCCAGTAAAAAATGTAATTTTATGAGATATCAATGGCCACTTAATGCATTTATTCTTCATTCATATAGCATAGTTTAGCAAGGAAAGCTGAGCTGAGAATTGTACTTTTTCTCTGGAGATCAGCTTGAGATAGAGACCTAAGCTGAGATTGAGCCCAAGTAAACTGAGTAAAGCTCAAGTTCGAGAGGACCTGTATACAGGCTCGGGTAGGCTTGGATTCTAATTATAACATGTCAAACAAAACAGTGTGCTCGATTTTGGTCGCCAGTGTATAGGTAGAAGTACATTATGGTAGGATCAAGATCAGTCTCATCTTTTCGTGCAATATAGTAGAGTTGCAAGGCAACCAAACTTTTCTCATTACCCTTTGCTTATTTATTTTTGGTAGATACCAAAGTATAGTACAAGCACAAGATGATGCATATCCCTCAAAAGGGCCCAATTGCTTTCGCAAATGTGAAAAATTAACAGCCATAGAAGACAATGCTACTCATCGAAGAAATAACACCATTACCTTACCAGCAGATCAAGCCAACAAATATTCGTGAAGATAGACAAATGAGTAAGAAGCGGGGAAAGATGATATTTAGACAGGCTAGCTCTTTAATTGAGGATAAAAACAGCAGAAAACGGGATCATTTCACATGTTTATAAAGCTTAAGTACCATTTTGCATGGAAGAGCCACGAGAGATCTGTGCAGCAATTTCAATATTGCAATGTTTCTCCATTTCATAAATGGGAGCTGCAATGGATAATTATTAGCAACTTCAAATGGGAGTCTAAAAAATTTCAACTAATTATGTACACAAAATTACAGTGTTTCCTCTTCCAGATCTTCTCTCGAGGAGACTCCTGAAACACCTGGGAAGAGAAAACTCCAAGCTGCACAAAAATGAAATATTTTAGACACACAAGAGTGAACTCCAAATTCTTTAGCAACTTGACGGTTGACCAGTGTCTTAAATCTCACTTTAAGAGTGACATACCAAATTTTAGACATATTTAACCTAGCATGAACTTGGTCCAACACATGTAAAATCACATTAGGGAAGACATACTCAGAACTAGAATTATAAACCCTAAAGTAAAAACCTCATTTTTCGAAGCAAGGCTTGTCATAATTAATTTTGGACAGAGATAAGAAAATCAGATCAACTTTCATCACTGTAATTTTTATATCTACATACTCCAGACAATTAATGGCAACAATTACTTAAAACTATGAGACTAGAGCCAGAGCATGCGCATTTGTTTCTTCAAGTCTTTTTGTTGTTTTTCAAGGATATATTTTCATAACTTAGTTCTTGTTCGATCCCCATTATTTCCAAAATATATTTTTCTCTCTTCTTTTTAACTTCACATTCTTCAATAAAATAATATTACACGCAAACCCAAAACTTTCCTTATTTTTTTAACCACGCATTCTCCATCAATCTACTATTCCAAAATATATTCTTAGCCAAAAATGGGGCTCAAACAGGTACTTAATTTTTATTATCTTGATTATTCATTATATATATCAACAACAGAAAAAAAAACTGTGACATAGACATTCCTCTTCCCCAAAATTCTAGTTTGATTGACATTTGAATTGCATATTTACCTCTTTGCCCTTATTTTAGAACAATGTTTCAAAACATATGGGAATGATGACTGCTTTGATTTCAAATTTGTCATTTTGTGACACAACGTTATTTGGTAAGATAAAAACAGCCTCATCTTTGAAATGAAGTCAATTCCAGGGTTATTTAAGCATGCCAAGTGCAGTAATAAATACGGGATGGAGGCAGTTTTTGAAATGCCATAACCATTTCAAAACAAGAAAGATAGAAATTAGCTCATTAGTTATGGTTGGAATAAATTTACGACTCCGAAGAGATCATCAAACGCTCAAGTTTTCTATCAAACATTAATATCAAAATTTCTTAGAAAACATGACAAACATTTTGTCAGGGTATTCAGGTAGAAATACACTTACCATATTCAATTAGCATGAAACTTGATCCTAGTGACATGCGTAACCAATCAAAAGGTGGTAAAACTCACAAATAAAGGCCACTTAAAAAAAGTGGAATTGCCTCACTGATGCAACAGCTCCCAAACTAGTACAGCATGGAATAAAAGATCAAAGATTTAGATGCATAATGGCATATGCTGGTAGACAGATAATCCTATCGATGAATTGATTGAAGGAAAAGAAAACAGAGATGAATTAAGCGTCGAAATTTCCATGGACATCCTCAAGTATCAGATGTGTTTGCATTAAAGAAAGCAGAAGATGTTATCACCAAATTTTCTACCCAAAAAATCATGAGATCATCATAAACTTGTACAAGGCAAAAATAATCTCAAAGTAAAAGCAATTACCAAGTGATATGGATTGGATAACATGTAATCATCTTCCTGCCCAAACTCACTATCTTTTCCACTGCAAAAATAGCATATACATATACATATCAGATGATAATCCTCCAGAATAGCATCTATAGAGATGGATCTATCCTAAACAGAACAAAATAATGAAACAAAGCAAAAGAAAATGGAGAGAAACTGAGTCTATATTTCCGCTCCGTGGAGGCAAACTTTAAGGAATATCTATCATCCATCTTTCCCTGAATTGTGGGAATAGAATTTCATACTGACGGAAAATAGATTTCATCAGAGTTAAAAGTTCTCATCTGTTAATCAGTAAATGCAAATATCTTTACCATGTTAGAAACATACGCTATAGACATATTTATGGAACACTGATGAGCGGATAGCAGGCATTACCTTCTACCAACTCTGAGTGTGTCCACAGATAAAATCCTCTAGAGAAATGTATCAATTTCTATATCAAAACTTTCGCAAAATATGATGCCAGCGATTACATAAATGTAAAGTCTTGTATTTTAACTGAACTTTATATTCTGATCTTTGATCTAAATATGGAATCACGTGGCTAGTTTGCAAGAAAAAACACTGAAATAAAAGAACATAAGTGTGATAAGAAGAGAACAAAAAAGCGAGTATAGATTATATAGAATTGATCAAGAAAGGTGAATGGTTATATTTGGGAATATGGTCCATAATAACCCGAAACTGAGATTACGGATACTCTGATCCTTTGTATGAAAGAGGATGAAGAGAAAAAGGAATCATTATCAAGGAACGAACGTCTGTTTTGGTTCTCAAGCAAGCATGTTTAGACATTGAAATTATTGCTGACCCCACAAACATTATTTCCATCTAACTTTCTCGCCCAAAAAGTATTCTGCAATCTTTTTTATTAAGCAGAAAGTTTAGAAGTCTGACATATAGTGACAAAACCATTGCTGCACGTGTTAATATAAAGAAAGATCTAGAGCAAGTCTATCCTATAACTCTAATATGTTCTGCACTTAGTTATGACATGTATGATCAAGGCATGAGAAGACTATATTAAATCAAATGCCATATACAAGTTCTTAGATATATTTGTTGTACTTTTTTCTGGCACATTTCTAAAGCATACCTTGAATTTAATGAATTTAATCAAGTCTAATCTTATCCACAGATCATTTCGTACATCATGCGCCAAATGACCATTTAAATCCTAGTATGCATATTAATGAGAAATTAAAATAAATCACAAAAATAAAACAAAACATAAAATTAAAGTACATGAATATAAGGGGAAACTACCTGTTACCAACCATCCGTAGTTGTCTGAAAGGCCAAATGTATACACCCTCAACCCTAATTTTAGCGCTACCAGCATCATGTTCATCGTCAAACACACCATGGAAAATTATTACCCCCTGTTGTAAGTGACAATTATATTAGAAAAGCACGTTCAGTAAAGACTGATGACATGTTCTATCGAGATATTTATGTCGTTGATGGCAATATCAGATATCAAGTTGATTATTATAATGATTTGACTGTCTCAATGCACACTTCATCAATACAATCTTGCATGAAACAAATGACAGACTCGCCTGAAGATGCAAAGTACTGCACTAGCGTCATAGTTTGTTCACATGATATGAGGGGTGCCAATGAAATAAAAGAAAAGAAATGCTGAAAGTAGCAGTGAATTTCATTTACCACTGCAACTACAAGATGCCAGTTACGGTGGCTTCCAATATCTATTAATAGCATATTAGCATTCATACTCTTGGAACTGAATAAGGGTACCATCCAGCATAAGAGTGGTGGTCCTCAAGTACCAACATAGATGATGCAGATACACGCAAGTGTGTGCAGATGGGCCTGTGTGTTAAATTGCCTTATCATTTAACTCTGCATTGTCAACAAACAAGTGTAGTATTATCAAATACAAAGGTCAAAACTTGAAATATTTCCTTTCCCTTTTCATGAGTTGTTATTTATTTTTATTTTTTTGCAATTTATAAGATTACTTGGTGTATTATAATATATTTGATTACCTTTCAAGAAAAAAAATAAGATTACTTGGTGTTTAAACATCATTACATTTTATTTTTTTTTCAATGATTTCCATATTATAGAAGAGCATTTAAGTCCAACCAACCTTCTCGAGCTTCCAAAAGTCAGATCTTAACCACTCCTTTACTATATGGCACACATTTAAAGTTAATTCACCAATATACTGTGTTTGTATAGATACCATACACGAGGGCATAATTAAACTTAAAAAGTTTACTTGTAAGAAAATAAGTTCTAAAATAAATATTTTTTATTGATGAAAGTTGGAAACAAATTAATTATTTCAACAATAGAGTAAGAATTACTATTAAAATGAGTATCTTTTTGTTTTACTTATTTTATAAGCTTAGACAAGTACGCTCTGATTTCTTCCAACATAACTTCTCACTTCCCAGATGATTCATCTTTGGACCTTAGCTTCCAGTACTAATAGTTCAAACTTCAAAGATAGACGATCAACATAAACAGAGTTGCAATCTACACTCAAGTCAAAAGGTTAACGCGTCAACATACACTGCTAACAATTCTCTCCAAGAAAAAACCTCTCAGCATTGATGTTAAGTGCGGTGCAGATAGCCTCTATTGAGGAACTCTAAGTGGTAGCATCATTTTTATTATTGAGTGGTACATCCAATTTCACTTGTATGGATGACTGAATAAACATTTACATAAACTCAGCTAGATGCTTTACTTGTAGATCTCTTGCATACATTTCTATTGATAAAACTTACATGGATTCATAAACAAAGAAAGAAAAAATCAGTGGTAGCAATATCAAGTTGATTTGCTGGAGCATCTGTTGGCAAAGACAAGCTTTTATGTTTATTTCTCAATGATCAAAGAATTTCATCTTCTCATTATATAATTTGGAAGTGGTAACAACTCTTTTATTTTTTCTTGAATGAGAATAATATTGAACACATCATCTCCTTCAAACATGAAATGCATAATGAAACAATGTGCCATTTCAAAAATGGCCAATGGAAGACCATCCTGAGTTTCATATAAAAATTATTTTTTGATGACTTTGTTAATCTCCACTTTATCATTATACTACTTATCATGCTGCAGAATTTTCTTTCTTCCCAATTATTTTCTATGGCCCGATTTTGAGAGTTTATGTTTATAAATGGGTCAGAGTGCAAAAAAGACGTCCAGAATGTCAAGCTCCACAAAGAACAATATGTATGATCCTGGCAAGGGAACAAAGAATAAAAATAATATCTTGGATACTTGGTATATTCTTGAATGTCTCCAGAAAGAAAAATTATCGAAGAATTCTAAACAATAAATAAGCTTGGAAAGTAATAGTAATTTGAGATCTGCTTAATAGGGAGAAAATGGCAAGAGTGGTATGATTGTGTTTGCTCTCTTGGAATTAACAAACATGCAATAAGAGAATTACAAGAAAGTTCATTTTAATGTCAGCACCATGACCAAGGGTAGAAAGAAAAATGATCACATTACCTGAACATAATGTACACCAGTTATTTTTGTTGGTGTACTAATCAATTCTAATATGGAATTTCCTTTTGATTTCTTAAAATCAGGAATCTTGGAAGAGCTATTTGCAGAATCCAGAAACCTCCAATCTCCTGTACCTCGTAAAATTCAAAAATACAGATATATTAATCCAAAATTTTAGAAGCAAACCAATTGATACAATCCTTCCAGAATTTCAAGTTACATATGAGTTCAGAATATTGAAATAAACAATGTTGTCAAAACCAGATTGAATTGGCCAGTTCGACCAGGAAAACCGGTTTGGATTTAGGTAAAAAGGAAAGTTCGAAATCATTAAAACAAGACAAGACCCAACCGGTTCACCTTTATAGTTCTTTTTTTAGCCAATGTTCAACTCTTTACCTTTTCTATGTCGATGTCCACATCAGGTTTTAAACACTGGAAAATAGTGTACGCTTACTTGAAGCCAAAAAAACTAAAAGAACCATGCCAGACAGAATTTAGATCATATTATCAAAATATGCATCTCAACCCCAGTAACTAGGTCATTCCATTATGTCAAGCAATATCTAGACTTCCAGTAATTAGATCTGAGATCCATTCACTCAAAAACAGAACAAAAACTTCATTAACAGCACATGCTGCTTAAATAGGTGCAGTTTTGGCTAGCATTTGAATTTATACAAGTCTTTACTTAGCTTAGACAACAAGTATAATCTGTTGATAAGGATTACCAAAGATGGAAGCTATTTAAAATTTGACACCCATGCCATCAAAAATGTCCATGCACTACAACAAGAATATCAAAAGTTAGAATGTGACAAGAAAGACCTCACAAGAACTTGTCTTTTGTTCAAACAAGAGTGGCGTACTTCCTGATATCACATTGAAATACTCTTTTATGTTATTTTTAGAGCAATGTTTTACTAAGCTGGTTTCATATAGTTTTTTCATTTGATACGTAAACGTTCAAATATTCACCCTGTATCATGTATTTTTGTTCTTTCGATGCGTAAAGCATTTTGTACGCAAGATATCTTACAATTACTCCAGAACAAACTGTCTACAGCTTTGAGGAAAACTAAACTAAGATAAAACTGCAATTTCCAAAAGCCATGGAAACTTTCAAACATCTTGTGTTACCAAACCAAAGTCAGCAGGGACAGTTTCACATCACAACGCCAATCCTTCATGTTCCTACAGAGTTTTAATAGAATTACCACTCTTGCCACCTTTAATCTTATTGAGATCATCCTTATATATATTACCGTATGAAGATGCTTTACAGTCTCAATTTCAGTTTTTTAAGGTCCTGACCATCAAACAAATGCATGTGTCCCTCTAGCCTAACCTATCTCCCCCGTCTCCTTCACCCACCCCAACTTCCTTCCCTCAACTAACTCCTATCGCATGGACATAACACATCTCTTTCTCTTTAAACAGAAACCTTACTATCGAGATGCGACTCTGCTTTAAAATTGCTTCCACCCTTATTCAGATTAATAAAACTAAGATTCTAATCATCTCCTTGTACCAACAAGCAACTATTGCAGTCCCTTCTCTGATCTGGTGGACTAAATTTACCAAGGATTTCTTTCCTGATAGAACTTATCACAGCTAACGATAAACAAATACCTTGAGAGGAAATACTGATCTTGCACCCATCTCCCTCCATATGTGACCAGTTCTGTGACCCCAACATCCATCAAATGCCTTTCCACAGTGCTTCCCCCAGTTATAATGTTTAATCAAATAATCACAAAAAACCTAAATTCTTCTTTCTCTGGATCCATTTCTTTACCTATCCGTTGCAATCTCTCAACAAATTTGAATAGGGGCATAAATCAAGTTTATACTATATGAGGCCATCAAGGTATTTTACTCCAGTAGGAAGTTTTCTCCCATACATGTAACAAATAAAGAATAATTTCGAAAACAACAGCACCAAGAGAAAATAAGAAATGCTTTGGAAGTATTGTTTCAGAGAGATCTCAAGCTGGCAAAGATGAGCATATACAAAAGAAACAAGGGTCATTAAATGGGTATTCTTGCTTTGGAAAGGAGTTATGGTTCATGGACCCAATTACCCACAGCCACCAAAGTTTGATTCATGCAACTATGTTCAATGGTTCATCAATTTATTGTTAATGAGGGCGGGTATACATGGTAAAATATTTCTGAAGCAGCGCTCCCAAAAAGTTAAATAATTATTTTAAGCCACCTTGTGGAACACAGGATAATCATAAAACAGAAGAGTTCCTCCAATTTCTGGGATATCTGTATGTCATACTTAGGAACAAGGCAATCAATCAGAAGATGCATCAAGTGCACACAATTCCCTTCTCGGCCCAACAGGTTTTCAAAAGGAGTTCTCACAGTGCTCGCATAATCAACAGGAAAGTTAGATACACAATACCGTTTAAAGTTATGACAAGGTATTCTCATTCCCAATTTCAGGTACAATGGAGACCCGAAAACCAACATTCAGTAATAAGCCTAAGCCTGAGTGCTGGGGCAAGGGGTAGCTCTACCTGACCAGTTAGCATTACAAAAGCGTCAAGCTCACTAACTTTTCAAAACATTTGTTTCCATTCTTAGTACATAAATCAGCTTTTAATCCCCCAATATAAGCAGAATTGATCCCAAACTATAAACATTTTTTCCACATTGTAAGCCAAAAATGGAAATTGATTTATTCCTTAGAAATATGTAAGTGATACATGTGCTTCTGTGGCTATAGACAACAGTTAGAAACACATTTTTTTCAAGGAAGAAGAAGCAAGCAATGATCAATAACTAAAGAAATGAGAAAAGAAAAAAGAAACGATTCTTGAAATATGAGCAAAAATCAATGTATGACAACCAGAAATTTACCTTTATATGTTCCTGTTATATTCCAAGAAGAAAATTGGCCCAACTCATGCCCGTCCTTGCTTCCTAGAAGCCACTACAAGAAGCAAAGGGATAGAAAACAAGGCATTAAGAAGAAATAGGACAAAGGAGAAGCCCAGAGGAGGAGGAGGGATCAATACATCTCAAAGACCTATAAAATGAGATGTCTTTATATATACTAGTGTTCTAAAAAGCTCACCTAGGCTCAAAGCTCAGGTAAAAAGCCTAGACCTTTTTTTTCTCAATTTCTAAACGGCTAAATTTTTTCCTTCTTCTCTTTCGTCTTCCCTAGGCGCACTTTGTAAGTTCTTTTATTTTTTTTTTCATTTTTTTAAACGTCTTTTATTTGACTTTAGCTTATTAATTTTTTTAAAATTTTTTAAAATACTTTTCATTTGACTTTAATTTCAAAATTTTAAAAGATTTTATCTACATAAAATATAAAAAATGACTTCATCTAAATAGTTAAATAAGATTTAAGCTATGGTACTATCTACATTACGTGATTATGATCTTGAAACTTTTTATTTTCTTGCAAACTCCAAAAGTATGTATCAAGTTCCTATAAATCTATTAAGCAGGACTTGTCTGTTGAAAATTGAAACTAATGGTAGGAATTATTAAGTAAATATAGTATTTTATAATTTTAGATGTTTAATATGTATTATTTTAATTATTAAATAATTTTTAAATGAATAAAAATTTAAAACAATATTAAAAATAAGAAAACATTTTTTACGCCCAAGCCTCACCTAGGCTCACTTAAACTCTTAAAGCTTGAAACTTCCCCCTGCATCTACACACTTTACGTTTTTTAGAACACACTATTTCAAATAAAGTTTGCAACTTTGCATATCAACAATTTGTGTTCACGGTCCTACAGAACAACACATAGCAGAAGACTAGAAATTTTGCAAATGCTTGAATTAGATTTATTTCAAAAGAAGACAGCAAAGATCCAAAATTAGGTAAGATTTCACCGCAACAATAATCAATTCAATCGACAACTTGCCTTCTACAGATAATGTGCAGATCAAAACCTCTAAACCCTATACATAAATGTCTCGTCTTCCTTAATTAATTTGCATAAAGCAATGCCACCACTTTCTACTCATGCAACTGTTATAAGATCTTCAAAGAGCTCAAAAGTCTGAAAGTTGACATGAATCTTTTTATCCTTAAGGTTTTATAAAATTCTTTGTCATTAGTGCCAAGCTCAATAGTACGCTTAACCAGTTAGAGGCCATTCTGTCGATAAAACCAATCATATACTGCCAAATTATTTCCAAGAACACAGAAATGAACAAAAATTATCCCTTTAGATGCAATGGTATTGATAATACCTCATAACTCAAACCATTAATTCTTTAACATTTTACTTTCAAAACCTGTTCAACAGAAAATAGAATTGAACTTAAAAATAAAATGAAGCAAGTGATGATTTAAAAAATATATATATACAAAAAAGCAACTCAAACTCAATCAAAGCTTCCATGCTTCCAGTCAAAATCCAAATTCAGTAACGAACCATAAATTACCATAATTGTGGGAAACTCAAAATTTACATACAATCACATCCATTACATTTCAAATACAAGGTAACAGTAACATAATTAGTAGAAACTTAACAATAATGGATCATAAAAAGACTAATATAAAACCAACACTAACCTCATCGCCCCATGATTTAGGCCTCTGCCTTAACGGTCTCAACCCATTTACCGGCAAAACCACCCCGCATGTCAACCATGACCCAAACATAATTCGAAACAAAACCCTCAAAAGACTCCAACTTTTCATCGGACCCATTCTCAAGATCAATTCAAATTCTTCTCTTTCAAGCGATTTTGGATATGCCCATATAAAGAAATGAAACCAGTTAACTTTAAAGTAATGAAAATTTGTGGCTTCAAGAGAAGAGGATCGGTGGGTTTTTGCTTAAAAGGGAGTCAAACAATTTTTTAATAACCCAACAATAGAAGATGAAATACACTGATCAAATATACAGAGAAAATGAGAGCTTAACAACCCAAAAAGTCTATTGCAAATCAATTTCTTTTCTGGTTTCAACTACAGGACCTTCACCGGTCAATTCTGTACCAGAAATCATAATTTTTCTTCATTTCCATATTCAAAGATGGTGACAAAATTCATACATTCTAATACAAACACATAAATTCATGCGTATATATATCTATAGATACATGTACGGTGTGTGAATTTCTGTGAAGAATTTCTGTGTTTCTGAGCTCAGAAACGGTGGTGGTATTTTTGTCTATGTGAGTAATATGGAAGTCAAGAGCAAAGGCTGTTTTGGTGCTGAGTAATAGTGTCACAGTGGTGCGTGAAATTGAGTGTCACTGTCCAATTAAAAAGACTTCAAATAAATAAATTGGAATTATTTTTCGGCCGACACTGGGTTTAGGTGGAGTTGTGTTTGGTAAACTCCCGTGACGGTAGCAAGTGGAGGCGTTGAAATATTATAGTCCCTAATTTTATTCGCGTGTAGAAATGGGATAATTATGAAATTGTGGTTATGAGCGGAGATAAATGCCTTATTATGCTGGTTTGAATTTAGGAGTGAAATAACCATTGAAGAGGAGAAAAATTCTGACGTTTTCATGTTGCGAACACATCAATACATAAACTGTGTGGCAATTGATTTAAGCTCGCCTTTTTAATAAGGGGAGGCAACTGGGAGATGTCATCTACAATTAAATCAGTCATCGTGCCTTCACTTTATTCAAAAAGACAATTTCATTTTGACAGTGTTAAAGCACAAGGAATGATTTAGCCTCTATCCTTTAGATGATTTTTTATTTCTTTTTATGTAGATAGTATTGAGTCATACGTACTAAATATGTCTTATCGATAGAGACTTTGTTTTAGGATAAGTTTCAAATTGCATTAGAGAATGTGGTCACGAACTATGGACGATATTTACATGAATCGTGTTACATGTACAACATTGGTTGACAATATTAGTTAACAATATTCTATTTGACATCATCATATTCATTTATTTTTAAAAACTGTTTTCTACATCACATGCTATGATTTTGACAACACATGGTTGTCAACAATCAACCAATATTGTACACTTAAATTTATTCTATTTGCATAGGCATACGATAGACCTATAGAATTATCCTATAATTGCTCTCAAAAAATATATTTGAACTAAGCAAGAATTTATTTTTCCGAAGACGCACTTTTGCAAGCTCGTTGATCCCAAGATTAGAGGATGACTTGTACACATCTTTTGAAACATCAATCATAAGATTTCATTCTAATTCCTATGTAACTATGAATAGATATGTAGAAATAATTATTAATTAATCCACTCTTCTTCTCTTGTAATTCGTCTACTCTGGACCTTTTGAATGGTCTCAAAACTTTGGACAAGTAATCAAACTGAACTCTTTAGTCTAAACCATAATGAATGTGAACGACACATTTCCCCCTCCTCCACATAGGCGAACTCAGGAACGTGATTCAATAAGAGCAAGACAGAATTACGTAAAAATAATGGATTAAAAACTTAAAATTATGAACTAAAAAATTATAAGGACTACTTTGTAAATGCCAAAAATTAAGGGCTCAATGGGAGCAATTGCTCCCAGTGTGCCCTTAATGGGTACGCCCCTGCTCCTACATACATGAAACAAGTCTATTTATAAGCAAATGTAACACACACGAACCATACTCCGATGTCCATCTTGCAGTACATTATATAAAACCAGAATATTTACTCTTTCACATCAATTTAAAGGAAAAAATTAATTGAAACCATTGTCTTACTCAAACAAAGATTGAGTATGAGGTTGAGCAATCAAACAACTATGCCATACCCTTTGAATTTCAACAATTTGAATGATCGATTAAGCACTGTTAAGTGCCATTCATTATGGAGCTTTTTGAACAAATAAAGAAGATTGATTTCTTGTGTGGAAAATATCAGTTAATTTGACCAAGAATTTGTTGAATGCAAGAGTAAATGGCATGTTAAATTTCAGTAAAAGGTGATATTACTTCACAATAATTTCATCTTGCATTCAGTTGGTCACACATACTTAGTCAAATTTCAAAGGAAGTAAAAGAAATTAATAGTGCCAACTTAATTACTCTAATATATGGTTTTATTTATTAATTAAATTTATCTTTTCAGGTGAAATTTGATTCAGAAAATAAAAATATTAAATCTTCGTTGACTGTTAAATTCAAATGCAAAAATAAATTTCATTCAGTAACGCCAGCTATGGAGTTAAATTATAAAATTAAAAGCATTCGACACTGATATTTCAGCCAAAAAAAAAAACCATTTATTCATTAAATCTTCATCATAATTAATTCATAATACATTGCTAATAATAGATATATATATATGGATAAACATTTCAGTCACCTCAAATAGATAACTTTTTACTTGCATTATAAATTGTTTTTCATAAAGAATTCTTTTCAAGGGGGATCAAAGCTTGGGTGTTCAGTTTCAATGGCGCATTGTATGCCTTTGATGAGCAGCTTTCTGTTTGTGATTTCAGTGGGATTTTTCTGCACATCTCAGGCCAGAATGTTATATGTTGGTGGCGACGAGGGTTGGGTGGTTAAATCGTCGGAGAATTACAATCACTGGGCCGAAAGAAATCGGTTTCAAATCAATGATACCATCGGTATGTTCTGCCGCTTATTTATGTGTTTGTGTTCTTAACAAAACGACAGATGTATGCACTTTGTACATTGTTAGATTACTGCGCATATAAGCGTAATTGTTATGTAAAATATGTGTATGTGTGGATAATGCACGAAAACACAAGGTTACGCTCTATTTCAAAATTTGTTATTTACACGATGTGTCTGATACATGCACTTTTTTAATGCTATATTTATTGTTGTTTTGCAGTTTTCAAGTACAAAAAGGGGTCTGATTCAGTGTTTGTTGTGGGGAAAGATGATTATGATAAATGCAACAGGGACAATGCTACACAAATTATGAGAAATGGGGACTCAGAATTCAAGTTTGATAGATCAGGACCATTCTTCTTCATTAGTGGACATGACAATAACTGTGAGAAGGGACAGAAACTTATCATTGTAGTAATGTCTGATCAACACCACACTCATATAGCTCCATCTCGGGTTCCATCACCATGCTCCACGCCCATACCCTCTCCGGTGGCCAAAACCCCGACATATTCGCCTTTTGGGAAACCACCGACTCGTTCTCCTTCTATGTCTCCACTCAACAAAGCTCCCTCACCGACACCTAAAACACGAGTTCTACCACCATCTTCCGTCCCCTCTCCTTCTCCGATAGCAAAACCCCCGACCTACACATCTCCCTCGAAACCACCAACTCCTTCTCCTTCTCCTCCATCTCCGGAGGCTAAAACCCCAGCAAGTACCCCTTTTTCAAAACCGCCAACTCATTCTCCTCCTTCTCCTTTTCCATCTCCATCTCCATCTCCATCTCCAGTGGCCCAAACCCCTACACATGTGCCTTCTTCAAAACCGCCAACTCATTTCCCTTCTCCATCTCCATCTCCAGTGGCTAAAACCCCTAAGCATGCGCCTTTTTCGAAACCACCAACTCATTCGCCTTCTCCATCTCCGCTGACCAAAACCCCTACGCACTCACCTACCTCAAGACCACCACCTCATTCCCCTTCTCCATCTCAATC